>JAEIIF010020059.1:0-12604 GCA_018874455.1 Drosophila trapezifrons | reverse complement strand
CTACACGTCTTTAAAGTTTGGTTGTACCTTTGCACGAAATAAGCTGTGAGCCACTGTATAGTAAATAATACCTCCTCGTACGTGAAGGCTTTACTGAAACACATTTCCTTTCTTCCTAAGAAAATGAAAACAGTTCAAGTAACTTAAACAGACGGCATTCGTGGGAAAAAATACAAAAACCACAAACAAAGAGTGAAAGAAAACCGCACAATATATTATTAATCACAACGAACAAAAAACAAGAAAAGTGTGCAGGTGAGAAGCTTGATAACCGCCTGATAACGGATTGTTATGGGGATTTGGAGGTAGACGCAACAAGTTGATAATGGAAAAGGCAAAGATTGCCGGCGGCGATCGAAAATTAACACCTGGAGTGGATGGGAGAGCTTATGTAAATCCCGAAGCGTACCCTAAAATCCGCACAAACCTTCTAGACGCTGCGAATTTTCCGTCTTCTCTATAAATAAACGATGTGGCAAACATTCAGCAATGTTCGCCGAGTGCAATTGTTTACATTACACTTTTCCTTTTATTTTTCCTCTTCTTTTCCCTCTTATTCACTCTTGGCAATTGCTCAAGGTAATGCGAAAAAGGAGCTGAGGAGGGGAAAGTGTAGGCGTTTTCTGACCTCTTTTTCGTTTCTTTTTAAACATTTTAGATTTCCATTTTAGACCTATTTTTCGGCTGCACTTTGTACTGTCTCTCTCTTCTCTTTTTTGAGAGGTTCTGCGTGACTGTACTTTTCCGCAGGTGCCGCTGTGTCTGGTGTTTTTTCTTCTACCTGTCTTTGGCACCTGTCGCTTGCTAGGGAAATTTCTAGGAAATTACCAGAAATTCTATCAGATTCTAAATTCGTTTCGCAAATAATGCCAAATTTTGTGAGTGACATGTAAAGGCGAATATATAAGATTTCTCTACGAAAATTTGTCAAAAATGGGTATGGCGGGTGCTAATCTGTTAGATACGAACGGTTTGTTTTTAGCAACTACAGTGGGACCTTTTAAAATTTAAATTAAAGGTCTGCTATTATTAATTGGTATTGGAATAAACTGTAAGTATTTATAATTTATTTTTTGTTTATTCAGGCTAAACAAGGCAAAATGTATGGTTATTGTTCGTAGAGTAAACAAAAAACAGGTTTTTTTGTACAAATTATTAAAGCCCCAAATGTTCCCATTAAGCAAGTTTTTCTATTTAACCCAAAGATAAGATTCCCAGATGGCGCGGTTCAAAGTCAACAAATCACAAAAACAAAAAAACAAAACGTGAGTAATTAAATTAGCAGCTAAGCCTGCGAATTTCAGACTTATATCACTCGATTGCGTGTCGCAGGGAAATTATTAGAAGTGTAGAAATTTCCCCAGGGTAGTTTGCAAGGCCTTGCGACGCAGTTCGCTGCCAATCAGCTGTTTAAGCGAAAGTGCAGCCAAAACAAAATATTGGATAGCAAACGCACACACACATGAGCACACCCACTCACACACACACTATCAGAAAGGGGTAAAATCAATGGAAAGTTTTCGTGCGATTGCTTTTTTTCACTCTTCTTCTTGTTGCTGTTGTTGTGGCTGGGGACTTACAGCGCTGGTTGAAGTTCTGGACCAGGTAACTCGTCCGCAGATTGCGCCCCTTGTGGCGCAGCAGGGCGTTCATGGTCGCGGTCGGTGGTCAGCGGGGACTTTCGGGGCCTGGGCTCGGCTCGGCTGCCAATCCGATTTCGAAGAATTTTCAATTGTAATTTTGATAATTTCCGACAAACTGTCTGTTTTGTGTGTATCTTTGCTTTTTCTGTCGTTCGCCTCCGTTCTGCTTGTGTTTTTGTTTGGTTTGTTGGCGTTGCCTTTGCTATCGTTTCGCTCTCTCTCCCACACTCTTCCTCTCTTTCGTTGTGGTAACGGTTCTAATGAAATGAGAGTAAATAAAGGGAAAGGAGTTGCTGTTGATTAGCCGTAAAGCAAAAGATTAGATTTTTTGATGTCTCCAAATGCGTGTGTCACACATATATGCACGCACGCGGCGGAGCGGCTACGTCATCGCCGCAATATCGCGCGATCTGTCTTTGTTTTTGTTTTTGCCCCGCCTCCGCCTCGCACTCTTCTTCCAATCAAATTACACAACTACAGCAACTAATTGCGAATTATCGACGTATTTCGTGCGAGTGTCAACCGGCTGGCTCACGTCTCTAACATCACCACCGATTATTGCAATAAATACCGTTTATATTTAACCCATTCACTCCAGGTAATAATAATAAAAAGTGTTCGTTATTAAAACTGCTAAATTTGTTGTAAGTGTGACCAGTGATTGAAAAGTAGAAAATATGCATTCACAAAATGGTATTAACTGTTATAATAAAGGTGACCAAATTTGGAATATGAAAACTGTTATAAATTAAAGGTAATAAAGGGGATTTTTTCCTTTTTTTAACATTGTGGCGGTAAATTGGAAATACTTCAGTACATGATAGCTACTGCGAATCTATAATAATGTAGGATTTCCCTATAATAACAGTTAACAACCCTAGCGCCAGCAAACTTTCGTTTATAAAGTAAAATGTATATTTTTTTACTATTTAATGTTTGTTAATGCCATCACTTAACTTGGCTACCATTTTCCTGGTTATTAACTTGTATTTACTTTACCATCTGATCCAAACTGGATTTCCGTAACCAAAACAAACCACAAATGCAGTTCTCCTTCGCTCTATTCAAGCAATTAAAAACCATGACCCTACAGTTGTGATTGTCTTTTCCGGTTCCTTGGTTCCTTGACTGATATCAATCTGATTTTATCGTAATTACCCTAACCCTAGCTGCTAGTTCCGCCAAGTTTGCAGTTTGTTTAAACGCATCGGTTTGAGTAGTCAACTTCAAAATGTGGCTGGGATTTATTTTTATAGTGAGCACAGTTTCGGTGAATATATACAGTGAGCCGTTAAATAATATCCTGCGGTCTCTGGATATAGAGCTATCGTATCAAACTATCTTTTTGCTGAAAGATCCAAACGAAAGCTTGTGCTGGAACTCAAATTCCTTCGAAGAAACGGTGCCAATATTGAGTTTTAATGCGAGTGAAAGTGTGTATCTGAAGGGTATTTTCAACACAAAAATGCTGGTTTTAGTTTGCTTAGACAAAAACGAAGGAAAAGCTATGAAAGCTCTTTACCAAAACCTACAAGATATGCGCGATACTCCCACGATATTGTTCGCAGCCTCAGATGTCGAAATAAGTGACTTATTCCTGGAGTGTTTCAGTGAAAAAATGCTCAATGTCCTGGCTTTTAAGGGCTCAGACAGGGAGATAATCTACAGCTACCAAGCATTCCCTACCTTTCGGCTTATACAACGAAGAGTGATGGAAGTTAATAGATACTTTGAACCGCAGCTGAAGGATCTGGGAGGCTATACCCTAAGGGCACTGCCCGACAACATAATGCCCCGGACTGTGGTCTATAGGAGTCCCGATGGTCGTCGCCAGTTGGCGGGATACCTGAGCCACTTCATCAGGAACTATGTGAGCACCCTGAACGCT
The DNA here is from genome assembly GCA_018874455.1 of Drosophila trapezifrons. Lineage (NCBI taxonomy): Eukaryota > Metazoa > Arthropoda > Insecta > Diptera > Drosophilidae > Drosophila > Drosophila trapezifrons. The sequence continues at coordinate 9,073 of JAEIIF010020059.1, read as the reverse complement.
ACGCTTAAGATCTACTGGGATCTAGTTCCGGAAGAGGGCATGAACTATTTGTCAAAGGTCATCCAAATGGCCGAGATGGCTGGCGTGGACTTTCCGCTGGGCATTGAAGGTCTTGGTCCGGAAACGCCGAAACAGAACGTTCCCTTGGAGATCTCCAGCTGGTTCCTAATGCTGCCCATGGAACCAGGCCTTCCACGCGCTCGCTTCCTCACTCGCTTGCGGCTGGAGGCAATGCTTCCCCTGCTGGTTCTGGTGGCAATAGCGCTAGGTAATGCCCATTGCATGGAGGACGGATTGGGTCCAGGCTGGCGATATTGCTGCCATGTCATTGGCGACCAGGTTCTGCGAGGATTTCTGGCCCAGCCCTTTGTTCTGCCAGGACGACTCTCTCTCAAACTGAAGACCATCTATGGCCTGCTCCTGATGGGTGGCTTCTTCATGAGCAACTATTACACCGCCGTTATGGAGACCTGGCTGGTACATCCGCCGGAGGGTGATGTCATCAGTAGCTTGGAAGAAATGCGGTGCCTAAACCTGAAGATACTCATTATCCCGCCCGAAAAGAACTACATGACGAAGAACATGGGCACGGAGTTCATGAATGATCATCGCGACATGTTCGACTTGACAGACTCGGCGAACTTCCAGAGGAAGCGAATCCAAATGGATCAATCGCATGCGTATCCTGTGACCACCACCCTTTGGCCACTTCTGCAGCAGGAACAGGCCAGGCTGCAGCGACCCATCTTCCGGAGGTCCGACGAAATAGTTTTCAAACCGTTCCTGATTATGACCATGTCGCTGCCGGACAACTCACCTTTCCACAAGTCGCTCCTTAAGTACAGGAGGAATGTCATGGAGGGCGGATTTTACGGGGTTTGGTTCGATCGAAGCTTCTCCGAGTTAAGGGCCCTTGGCAAAATCGCCTACAAAGTCGACAGTCACTACGAAGAGTATTCTGATCTGATGTGGGATGATTTTTACTATATATGGCTTGCCTTTGTGGTAGGAACAATCGCTAGTTGCCTGGGCTTCCTGCTTGAGCTGGGTTACTATAGGTGGAGTCTGAAAGGGACCCCTAAGTAAGCCTTATTAACCACCAATAAATGTTAATCGTCCTAATCGCCTTAAGAAATATGCACGTAATGGAAATCTATTGAGTGATTAACTCCTATTAAGGCTATAAATGTAGCCTATTCGATCCCTTAAGAAGCAGAAACTGAACCTTGCCCGGTTTCATTTGCCGTAGAGCTTGTAGCCTGTAAAGTGTAAAATGTGGAAGAGCATTAAATATCATATTATAATCATCATCGTTCTGGCTAAAGCCCAGGATGTTCCCTTGGAAAGTATTCTACATTCCCTCAAGCTGGAGCTATCCCCCCGAACCCTTCTTTTGCTGGAAAATAAAGGGGATTTCCCTTGTTGGCGTCAAGACGAACTCGATTTAAACTTTGCCCACCTCACCTTTAATGCCAATCAAAGTAACCAACTGAAGGGTAACGTTAACAGGAAACTACTAGCCTTGGTTTGCCTGGACTCTGGAGCAGAAGACCTCATGAAAGCCCTGTGTGAAAATCTAATGGATATTCGGGGAACTCACGTCTTACTAATGACACCTAAGGAAACCAATATCACGTCTTTATTCGAGGACTGTCGTTCCAATCAGATGCTCAACGTTCTGGCCCTGAGGGGTTCGAGCCGGGAGTTCATATACAGCTACCGTGCTTTTCCCCACTTCAAGGTGATTCAGCGAAGGCTTGTCCAAGTCAGAAGGTACTTCGAGCCCCAGGTTGGGGATCTACAAGGACATCCCATCGCCACTATACCCTATAGCCTGGTGCCACGTTCGGTGATATACAGGGACCAGGAGGGACGTCGCCAGATGGGGGGTTATCTCACTCATTTCTACAAGAACTTCGCCAGGAGCTTGAATGCCACTCTCCGCGTGCGATGGGACCTGGTTCCCGAGAGTGAGACGCCCGATCACAATGTAACCTCCGGACTGATGAGGGATGGCCTGGTGGACTTCCCACTGGTGCTGACCACGCTGGCTCCGGAACCCTTCTACCCCAGCTATGTGGCGGAGATCACCAGCTGGTTCCTGATGCTGCCCGTGGAGCCCGACATGCCGCTGTCCAGCTTGTACTTCAACCTCAGGGGTTGGCCCTACTTCTTCGGTCTAATGGTCGTGCTGGCCCTGCTCCTGGTCAATGCCCAGCGCCTGGAGGCGGGGCAGGGATACTTCACCCTGCGGTGCGGCAACATCTTGGCCGATCATGTGCTGAGGGCCATCCTGGCGCAGTCCTTCGACCTGCCCAGCCGCCGCCTCTTCTTCAGCCGCACTCTGCTCTACAGTCTCCTGATGATGGCGGGTCTGATAGTTAGCACCTTTTACAGCGCCAACCTGGCGACGCTATTGGTTCATCCGCCGGCTGCCTACAAGATACTGAGCTACGAGGATCTGCGGCGAACCCACGGCAAGATCTTCATATCCCAACAGGAGCTGCCCACCTTGAGTGATTCCATAGGGAAGGATTTGTTGGAGAAGAATCTGGATACCTTTGAGGTAACCCCGTCCACTGTGGAGTTTCAGGCCAAGCGGATTGAGCTGAATACCTCGTTTGGTTATCCCGTCACCAACACCCTGTGGCCATTCCTCCAACTGAAGCAGATCAAGCTGCATAGGCCTGCCTTCCGGAAATCTCAGGAGATCAGCTTTATGCCTTTCATGCCCGTGACCTTGCCCATGGCCAGGAACTCTATATATCGGGACGCCTTCAACAGATATCTGAGCCATACCCAAGCCAGTGGACTGTACGACCTGTGGTTCCGGAGATCCTATCACGAACTTATAGCCATTGGCAAGCTGAACTACAGTGTGGATCAGGCGGAGCCCGGTGGTTATCACGATCTCATCTGGGATGATTTGTTCTATGTGTGGCTTGCCTATATAGGAGGCACTACTGTCAGTCTGCTGGTGCTGCCTTTCGAGATATTGTACTACAAGTGGCATCGGGAGAACTGAGATGTAGTTGTGGGTTCTGGATGGGCACTGATTTTAAAAATCCAAAGGGTCTAGAGCATAGAGAATTAAGATGAACTATAATCAAAGGCTATTCTCAATAGAAAGTGTATGTTTTCTTTTTTGTACATTTTGTTTTTATAACTCTATAACTCTATGATATGATATTTGGGAGCTTAAAGAACCCTTATGTGCCCATTCCAGCACCAGAAAAAAGGCTTAATATAAGATATTCCTATAAAAAACTCATAATTGTTATGGTAACTATTGTACTTGAACTTTAACTTTACATTTAAATAAATAAAGAGCTCTTGGAGCTAAGAATCCCTATTTGGCGCCCAATCAGGCCCTAGAAAGAATGTCTTTATAGGAGATTACTCTCACAAAGAAATTATAATTGTTACAGGAACTATTTATACTATAAGTTCTAGTCTTAGAACTCTTTAAACTTTAAAGTTTAAAGGAATGATATTTGGGAGCTTAAAGAGACCTTATGTGCCCATTCCAGCACCAGAAAAAAAAGCTTAATATGGGATACTCCTATAAAAAACGAATAATTTTTATGGGAACTATTGTACTTGAACTTTAACTTTACATTTAAGTATTTCTTAAGAAAATAAATAAAGAGCTCTCGGAGCTAAAAATCCCAATTTGGCGCCCAATCAGGCTCTCGAAAGAATGTCTTTACAAGAGATTACTCTCACAAAGAAATTATAATTGCTACAGGAACTATTTATACTATAAGTTCTAGTCTTAGAACTCTTTCATTAACCCAAATTAACAACAATTAAATCAATAAATACACTCCGCTGGGTCGCAATTTCAAACACTTTTTGCAAAAGCATTTTTATTCAAGTTTCACATATCTCTGCTCACTGCATCTTGATTTTCATCATTAAATGTTTTTCCATTTTCTTTTTCATTTTCGCTTGGTTTTTGTTTTGTGTTTCTTTTTTCTTTTTCGCTTTTCTTTTGTTTTAGGTTTGTTAATAAGTAGGTATTCGTAATATGTTATAATTAGGAGTTTCGTTTCAATGGAATTACATATATATAATGCATATATTATACGCCATCAGTGTCCAGTATTATCTGTGCTTCTTGTGTGGGTTTCGCTAGTCAATAAAATGTGGGACTCCGCGGGGGCACACACACCCCGGGCAGAGGTCCAAGCCATAATAATAATAATAATGAAATAAAGGTGAGTTCCTTCTGGTGAGTAGAATCGTTAAATGTCTCGTATTTAGCAAATGTGCGAAATTGAGTAATTTGTAATGTGTGTTTTTTTTTTTTGGGATTTATTGTGTCTTGAGTTATCAATTAATTTTTGTAAGATTTTCAATTAACATTTCTTGTACTCTCTAAAAATTTAGCACTATAAAAGGGTTCTCTTTCTTGGGTTTCTTCTTGCTTTTTGTTTTGTTTTATTTTTGTTTTGTTTGTCGTTTATTTTTTGTTTTAGGTAAATTCTGCAAAAGCAATTACCAAAATTAAGTTTCAATTACAATTATAATTTGTAATAATAATAAAAAGTATGTCGCATTTGCTTGGCAAAGGAAAATAAATTTCTTTCTTTATCTCTTTTAGCTTTTCTTTTCTTTTTTTTATGTTTTGTTTTGTACATTTGTGTAAATATTATTCAATTAGATAATTTCTTCTTGTTTTTTGTTTGTCTTGTAAATTCATATTGCATATGTGTGTCTGTGTGGAGAGGAAGGCCTAATACTACTTTTTGTCCTGGAAAACTAGAATCGTAAGCTCCACTCGAAAATGAAATGGGAAATAAATATGAAAAATGAGGGTAGGGGTTACATTAATTAATTAATTATGCCATCCTAAATATTGCCATTGTTTATAACTATTTTTTGTTGTTAGGTAATTTCATTTTTGTTCTCTTGTGGTACTGTTTTAACTATACATTGTGTGTGTATATGTCTAGACGCAAAACTTGAGTCTTACAAATTTAGAGTGAGTTTCTTTTAGCATTGTCTCTTGGGTTTTTCCATATTAGTTATTTTTGCTTTTCTGTTCTTGGAAACATTTTAAAAATTAAGCTCAATAATCTTAAATTATGTATGTGTTTCGGGTTAATTTGTCATGGGGCCGAACTTGTACACACGCCTGCCTCGAAACTATTTCCTTTTCCCCTTAGGTTGTCAGAGTTTTTCCTATATCTCGTGCCTTTGTAATAATATTCTAAAAGATTTTAAACATTGCTTTGCGTTATATTCAATTAGTTTTCCTTTTGTTTTGTTTTTTTGTCGTTACATTTACGGCTGTCTTTGCGGGTCCTGTTTTGTGGTTTCATTTTTCGTTCTTGCTACTTGAAACAATGTACAATTAATTACAAAAAGTGTCTTGTAATTGCTAAAATTTTAATACTCATGTACTGTGTCCGCCGGAGGAGTCCTGTGCCTGCCCTGCCCTGTCCTGTGCTCCCCCGGCTGCTAATTATCTTTCCTGCCCAGCATCGATCTCTGTACTCCTTCCGTTCGTTTATAAATTACGTGTAGGGTTTCGCTTTCGCAATGGTTGCACTTGATTCCTTCCTCGTCAAAAGTTAGTTAGTTATAGCGTAGAGTGTGTGTGAGTATTATTATAAACGCCTTTTAACTACAGCGTGTAATGGGTTTTACTTTAAATATATATATGTATATATATATAAATATATATATCGTTTATGTATATACGTAAGAGTGAGTGCTTCAATTGTTAATAGAGGGATTACATCAATTGTATTTTTTTCCATTTTTCCTTTTAGTTTTTTTGTTTTTTTTTTTTGTTTGTTAGTTTAGCTTTTTTGTTTTGTTTTTTAATAATAATAATATATAGGGTATGTGTAAATATTCATGTTTTTGCCCGGCAGCACTCGCCTGGGCGTAGCTCGATCCAGTGAGTGTGTGTGGGGGGTGCGTGTGGGGTAAATACATCTTCGAAATACGTGTTTTTGGGGGTACGCAATGTGTGTTCTTTAGGCGAGAAGCTGACATCGAAGCCTCCGCCTCTGCTCACTAAATTCAACAGTAAAGACAAACATCTAATTCCAAAAAAACGCTAGTGAGTGCTAAGAAACTGCTGTCCTAATGCCTAGAAAATCCTTTCAATTCGATTCGACTGCGCGTTCGAGTACGAGTTCTGTTCTTGTGTGTGTTTCTATAAATTTCAACTGTGTTGCAACACTTTTGCCTACGTCTAAATGTGTAATGCCAGGACTCACGTCCTGCTCCTATGCCTGCCAGCTGCCTGAATCCTCGCTTAGCTGCTCGATACAATTTCTCGTAAATAGCTATATAGGTTTATATATGTGTGTATATTGTATTTATGTGGGTTCTGAGTAAACTCCTCCTCGCGATGTCCTCGTTTCTGATCCAGCCGCTCTCCCCTCCGCTTAGTAGTAGAATATCTGGCCGGCCTTCTGGCGCTTGCGCTCCTCCAGCTTGCGATTGATCTCCTGCTGCCGCTCGGCCTTGCTCAGGGCTCTTGCCACGTACAAGAACTTGTTGTCGCCCAGCTGCTTGCCGTGCAGGCCGATCACGGCGGCCAGCGCCGACTGTGGATTCTCGAAAGCCACGAAACCGAAGCGCCGCGAGCGCCCCTCCTCGTCCAGCATGAGCTGCAATGATCAGAGTAACCGGGGAATCAATGAAATAAACAAAAACCGCTCAGATGGGTCAAGTTCTGTCTCTCACACTGTTCCTCCCTCGCTGGGACATCTCTCACCCCGTGAGCATGCGCAGCAAGGGGCCAAAGAGCGGACCTAAGAGCGCGTGAGAAACTGTGCCACATGGTTGTCCATCTGCAGTCCTCTCCCCCAGCCACCCGCCCACCCACCCACACCCTCCTGCCTTGAGGGAAGGTGACCAAAGAACATACCTTGTGACTGGTGATGCGGCCGTAGGGCTCGAACATCTCGCGCAAGTGCTGCTCGGTGAACTCCTCGCTGAGGTTCTTCACGTACAAGTTCTTGAAGTGGGTGGCCTTCTCCTGCTCCCGGTCCCGCCGTGGTATGAACTTGACCACATGCACCTTCTGGTTATTGCACAGCATCCCGTTCACCTTCTCGATGGCCGCCCGGGCAGCCTCCTCGGAGTCGAAGTGCACAAAGCCGTAGCCGCGCGAGTTGCCGTCCTCGTCCTTGGCCACGTTGCAGTTGAGGATGTTGCCGAACACGGAGAACGTGTCGTACACCGCCTTGTTGTCGATAGACCGCTCCAGGTTCTTGATATAGATCTTGCCGCTGTCCGGCGAGCTGTTGCCACTGCCGCCGCCGCCGCCAGTGCTACCGCTGGCCAGGGCACCGCCGCCGACGCCCACGCCCACGTTGGTGGAGTGGGAGGAGCTGGACGTGTGCCCGCTGCCCAGAGAGTTGTGGCCGCCATGCCGGCCGAGAACGGCGGCGGCGGCCAGGTGATTGCTGGCCGCATGCCCGCCGCCGACGTGGCCCAGGTGGCCGGCGGCGGCATGGTGGTGCAGCTGCTGCTGGTGATGCGCCGCCGCCAGCGTGTGGTGGTTCAGGGCCGGCTGCTGCTGATGATAGTTCGCCGGGTTGCCGCGGAACGTCATCGAGTTGACGAACATGATGGCTGGCTGTTTGTGGAGCGTGGTGGCGGCTAGTGGAGTGCTGTTGGCGCTGGTTGCTGTTCTGTGCTGCTCCCGGAGGCTCCCGTGGCTCAGGCTCTGGATCTGGATCCCGCTGTAAATGTGGCTGAGAATCTTGAAGCGATTCTGTGGCAGCGCGCTGGTTAGGTTCTGGTTCCTCCTCGTTCCTTGCTTTGTTGCTGTTGCTGCGTTATCTGCGCGATGGGGGTTACATATTACACATATATTTCGATCTCGGACGAAGAATATCGGCGGAAAATCCACTCACCAGGTCTTAGCTCACGCGCTGCCCGTTCCACTGCACACAGAAATGGGAAAATATGACAAAAATTCGCGGTGTTCTCTGAAAAAATCGTTTTTTCTCTCGCCCAGACTCTTTTCTCGTCTCGTCTCCTCTCTCTCGCTCTTTCTCCGTCTCTCTTTTGTACTTTTTCTGGGGGCTTTCACTTTTGGGCCGTCGCTGCTTTTTTTTATGGCTCTTGCTTGCAATTTCGCGACCGCGCTGCCTGCGAATTTCGGGTGGCACTTAACTCTATTCTTTAGCAATTGCAGCAATAAAAAACAACGGTTTGCAGCGTCGGCGTTCGCCCTTTATTATTTAATTATTTTATGCAAAAATCGCTACTTGCAAGTGCCAGTGTTGCCAGATCCAAACTTTGCTTTTCCCTAAAAAATCTCAAAAAGTCGAGATTCCCCCTAAAAAAAACCAGCTTTCCGCCTAAATTCAAAAATAGCTATTTTCCAAACAAAATTGGCGGTTTCTTATCTTTTTACAAACATCTGGTAACTTAGTTTGGAGAGATTCCACTAGGAGGCGTTTAGCCCTGGTCCGCATCTCTCGGTCGATTCTATTGTCTACATTCAACAATTTGGCGGCGCTTTGCCAAAATACGGGTTAACAGAGTCAAATGTTATGTTACAAATGTTACAGGGAGCAGGGGGAAATTAACGCTGTTAAGGACAACAGTGTGCTAATAGGAGGGGTTTTTCTCAAAAGAGAGCGTAGTCAGTGTTGCCAGATACAAATTTAGCTTTCCCCCTAAACCCAGTTTTCCCCCAAAATTAAAAAAATCTGTTTATTTCAAGCATGTTCAATAAAAGAAGAATAGAGCACACAAATTGAGAGAGCAAGATCTGTTTTACAGTTTGATTTCCGCTAGATTTTGTTGTAATTGCTATAAGATTATCCCCACAGAAATCAGATTAAAATGTATTTTTAAATGTTATACCTTATGACCTTTTCAACTAAAAATACAAAATAAAGTAATAAAAACGCGGTGTTTCGTAAATTTCGAGAAACGGTTATTTTCAAAATGATGTAATTTTTGCGAAAATGATCGATGGCAAATCTATCGGAATCATGAAATGTATGGTGCTGCCATACTTTTCGAAAATACGTAAGTGAACAAAAACGTGAAGATTTACGACGTAAGTGAACAAAAACGTAAAGATTTA
>JAEIIF010020050.1:0-19932 GCA_018874455.1 Drosophila trapezifrons | reverse complement strand
GTGTGACCGTAGTCGCACTACGAAAAAAATCCGAACCAAAAACACATATAGTTGTCTCTTACAAGGTTCTAATGAAGCCTCTTAATAATGATATAATGAGGCCTTAACTGGTTCTAGCTAATATTTATCAACATTTCGATTTTATAATTATTTTTTATTGCTTTCAATTTATTATTTTCTTACCAATTTCTCATATTTAAAAAAGGAGTTCCTAAAAATGTTATACTTTCTTCTAGTAATTTTTTCTTAAGCCCCCTAGTTTTTCCTTTAGTGTAGTAGTAGTTGGGGTAGTGAGCTGGCAAAAACCAAAACCAAAACAAGCCATGTGGAGGGCTACCATTCGGCTGCATGGATTAATGAGCCACAGCGGCGACCACATTGGGATTTTCGAAGGCCCGGCCCTGGAACTGGGGATAGGGGACTCTGTGGATTATGTTGACTTTCTGCAGACAATGCTCCTGCCTTCTGCCTCCTGCCTCCTGCCCGCAGGAAGCGGGGGCCAAAGGACCAAGCCAAAGCCAAAGGACCGGGCCAGCAGCAGCATCACAGGATGTGCGCCCCTCCGGTCTGTGTGAGCTTTGCTCCCTCGGACTGGTGGCAAAAATTAAATTATGACAGCAAATGAACAGCCGCAGGTGGGGCGGCCGAGGCCGACGAGCTGGCCCCGGAAATGCTGAGCCGCCGGCACACAGGCTAATAATGAAATACATGAATTTTTTAGACAATAATCGCCGCAGCTTAGCCGGGATTATAATGGGCGCAGCATGATGGCAGAGGGAATAACAAAGGAGGTCCTTTAGTCTCGCTCCCTCTGCTCTTAAAGTCGCTGGAAAAAATATAATGACAGCCGCAAATTGAAACAAAGCCACAGAACTATGTGATATTTTTGCAATACATTATTTTTGAATCATCAATATTTACCGATGTAATTTCTGATTGTCTAATCAATTATTATTGTTTACACAACACGATTCGGGGCTAAATCAACATTAAATGCAATTAAATTGCCTAATGACCCACATTGAGTGAATTATATTTGTTTTTTCGAGCGACAACGAAAACTTTGTGTCCAAGATTTACGAGCGACCTGCATAAATTTCATCATTTCCCAATGGGTTAATTGTGTGTCTTTGTTGCGCCTGTTTGCCCAGGACAATTGTAATGAAAATTTAATTTCCGTTTTGTCCCGAAATATCCACAAATAGGGAGTATTTTTCAGCCGGCAGCTTAGGCCGATGAAATCTCTCATTTAGATTGCATATTTACTCGTTTATATTAATGTGTATGATGCGATTATAAATTTATAAACAATGTGCTGCTGTCGTTGATAACGATGACATTCTTGGCCGGGCCAAAATTTCCCCTTTGCAAGCCGAGAACATTGTGTTTCGGCCACCACTACTGGCTCCTGAAATTTAATTAAACTTGTAACAGCATTATTCCGATATGCAGAGCCCAGCCACGACAATGACGACGACGACAAGGACACTGTCGAGGAATAGCAACAATAAGGACTCTCAGGCCAAAGCCGGCGTCCAGCGTGGTAGAAAATGCTGTGTAAAAAGCGTAAAATATTATTTGCAATTTCCAAAAAACTAAAACTAAAGCAAAAACAAAAGCAGCTCAGTGAAATTTGATTTTTGCCTCTGATTTTTTGCCAGCAAAGGGTTTTTTAATTTGCACATTGCCGAAATAGTTTTCGTTGGTTTTTACTGCATTATTATTTGCCAATATATTTCGCATTCACAAATGTTTTGTGTTTTTGTTGTTTCTTTTACTTTTATTTATGGCTCATACACTTTATGCAGATATATGCATAGTTGGCTGAATATTCTGACTCTGGCGTTTTGATTTTTAATTGAATTTCCGGGCCACGGCTGCCTGGTTTCAGCAAATGACGAAGCAAACAAGCAGAAATCGAGTCCACTCGGCGTATACGCAATTTGGATAACTTATATCGGATTTCAAGTACGATGATCGCTTGATTGGGTTCTCTTCCGATATCTGAATGAAATTTTATTCGCCGGACCTCTGGAACCTGCTAATTGATATGCATGCGCCGATTTCTATTGCCGCCGCTGCAGTTTCCACTATTATTTTCCCGCCGTGGGGTCCTCAGAGAAGCCCCGCTGACAATTTTCCATTAATTGAAACTGCCAATGGCCGGCAGCCATCAAATTGCCGGGCATATTGAGGGGTCCTTTTGGTCCTGTGTGACGCTGTCTCTCTCTGTGCATTGTAGGTTTTGCGGGCACCCTGTCGTCCGCATAAATTATGAAAAGGCCCCGAATTTTGGCATATTTTGATGACATGTCCCTGCTATATTTTCTATTTGCTATTTTCTATTTCTGATTTCCAGTTTCCTCTATTTGCTATTTTTTTTTTGTTGAAAAAGTCAAATATTCCGCATTATTTACCATGTACTCGTGTGGGTTGCTGTGGCGGCAAACCAAACAAATGTCAAAGCAGTTCGTGTTTGCACTTTTAGTTTGTCAATGCGAATGGATTTGCCATTTCCTGTGTGTGTGCACAGCAAGCTGCAAGTTATTTTTAACACACTTATAGAGAGAAAGCGTAGAAGCCAAGGTACACATTGAAAAAGTTGCAATTTAATTACTTGGAAATAGCAGACGCCACTTCCATCTAAACTTTAAATACAAAGTAAACAAGGAAGGGGGAAGAGGGTTTAAATGTTGGTTCAATTATGGAATAATAATAAATAAATAAAACAGGGATTAAACCCATTTAAAAATGCATTTATTCGTAAATCCATCACCGAAATAACACGTTCTCTGTGGCCTTTTTCCTTACTTAATTACACACTAATTAAAATGTATATAAAATATTATGCAGGCGCAAAAATATATGCAGGATCCGTACTTATTTTCAACTGTTTTTGCTGCATAAATGGGAAGCAGGTGAAAATTCGTTGCATTTTTCTGACTGAACGTGTTTTTTGGACGAACGGCGAATTTCCCCGGCTCCTGTATATTTTATAATGATTAAAATTTGTTGTCATAAAGGCCCGTGAAGCCCAAAAATAAAATATATACACATATTCCCAATCGTGGGTTCTCCCCTTTTTTATTTTACATTTTATTGAATATTTTATAACGGCAAGGCAGTCGGCAGGCGGTCGTTTTGATGATTTATACGCCACTGTCTGTGGCAAAAAGTCGGAGTTTAAGCTTAAAAAGTTATTAAAAAGGTTGAACTAACTTTTATTCCCATTCGCCACTCAATGTAATTCTTTAAGAATTTCGTTCTGCTATTTTCCAGCATTTCTCGTTGGCCCAGGCCAGAGGATAGCAAAAACTAATTTAGAAAATTGTTTTTAGCCTCTGTTGAGCTCTCCCGTCGCCCTAGCCTTTGCCTTTGCCCGGGCCCTGGGGGCAAGTGAGAATTTCCTAGAGGGCCCTGAAATGAATCTAATAAAGAAATTACTCCAGACAGGACAGCCGCCGCCAAGGACGCGTTGCCTACACTGAATAAAATCTCAACGATGTCGCCAATTGCTGGGGGTGGCGCTCGGCTCCCCGCCGTAATGAGCTGAATATAAAGTGCGTGGAGCCGCACGAATCGGGGGAGTCCTAAATCGCTGTTTGCTCTTAGCCATAACATGAATAATTTAAAAACAAAAGGCGAAACGATTTGCGACGTCCCTCGTACCGACACCCGCCGCCCGCCGCCTTCTAATACACTTTGCCAATGTAATTGCAGATGTGTGAAAAGGATCCTTTGTATCCTGCTGCAAACAATGGCCGTCGCCATTCAAGCATTCAATTCACCAATTTGCGCTTAATGTTTGACTATTCCTAAATGGCCAGAAAGACAATGTGCCGAATCCCCAGAGTCCCAGGAAAACAGGTAACCGAAACACACACGTGGCCCCCTCGTTGGCCCAATAAATAAGTCCTGATGGCAAAAATTGCCGATTCAACTTATTCGCATTCGAATTCGTATTCCCGGAGTATGGCGAAACAGTTGTCTGACTTATTCATGGTGGCTCCTGCCGCCACCATTGTTTTTATTGGTTACCCATTAACTTTATGTTGTATCCGAGGCGACAGCAATTCACAATATCCTTGAGGGGAAGGGAAGTGACTTGCTTTCCTTTAAGCACCCAAGAAAGGACATTAAAGCGGAAGTTTCTTGTAGCCAATTGTTTAGGGAATTCTAGGGGAGAAGGGACTTATTTTATACATAAATTATGAAGTACTGGTATTTAATAATATTATCTCTGCAGTCTCGCAATGACAACTTTTGAAACATCCACCAACTGATGTGCCATATCTCCCCCTGCAACTCCCTCCCTCCCTCCTCAACTGGTAACAGCTCCCTTTTGTCTTGGCTGGCACCATTTAGGCCAACAATTAGCTGCAACCAACCAGCTGCAGTTACACGGCCACTTAAGCCAGTTCTGTGCGAAAAGCGTGTTAGATGATGGCTCAAAGTAGACCAAGTACACTCTGTTTTGTTCGAAGCAGCATCCAGGCCCAGCCCCAACCCCCTTCCTTTGTTTGTGTCGCTGGAACTTTAATTGCGAAAACATTTTCAAAAGTTTTTCATAAATTTCTCGCACTTAACCGAAAGTACATAACGCAAACAAAAGTAAAGTAAAAGTGTGTGCTACTTATACAGCTTATAATACCCAGCAGTAGTGGTCGTGGAGTACTTTTAGAGAGCTAAGGGTATATGGGTTTTTGCAGTGGAAGGTGATAAGGTTAATAGGTTCTTGATTAGAATTCATTTTAATTATTTTAATCTTAATAATCACTCCAAACTACAACCTTCTAGCTATTTTATTATAGTCACCAGAGCGATTTAAACCTCTCTCTTCTATATGTCCTCAAAGCAGCCCCTGAAAGTAGGCACTAACGTTTCTAAAGGCATAGCTTATGTTTCTGCGCTGTTTACCTTATAATATATCCCCAAAAAGCATGCTATAACCCGAGCATTCTCCACGCCCGGGTACTCTATGGTCGGGACACTTTTTCCTCCATTTTTTTCGTGTGTGAGGGCAGTTGCAGTTGCAGCATCAAACTTCGCTGCAATGGCGGCTGCAATGCACATCAATAAAACGAAAATTGCTGCAGAATGGCGCACAATTGTCCTGGGAGCTGAAAGGCGTTGGAATCTGTGTGTCTGTGTGTGTGTGTGTGTGTGTGTGGGTGGTGGGCGTGGCTGGCTGCATTTGTTGTTGCTGCAATACTGCTGCTGCAGTGAAAACAATCGAAATTATAGCAAACAAGCGCGTAAACTTTTCGCTTTCATGGTCGGATATGTATATCTATATGTGTCAGTGAGAGTGTGTGTACTGTGTGTCTGCGTGGTGTGGTGTGTGTTTGTGTGCGGCATTGCAGTTTTATTGCTCTGAAGGCAGACATTAAAATGCCTGACAAGAAGCGTCGCGCCGCCAACTGGCAACCTAATGCCACTGCACACACACACTCGTGCCCAGGCCCATCTGTAATCACAAATGTTTGCCTCTGCATATGTGTCAGTGATGCCAAGTCCTTAATTTAAGGATTCTATGAGTTTTTGGGTTAATTTTTGTACTTTTACTGACTTTTATTTGATTAAAAATAAATCTGTATTGATTTTAAAACAATTTAAAAAGTGTCTGTAAGTATGCAATGATTTTTTTTAAGATCAAAACTTTTTCCTTTCTAGTGATTTTTAATCTCTGAAGATTTCAGAGGCTCTGCTGATAGAATTAAATGTTACAACTGCTTCATTTTCATTAATTGAATGATTCTAGACATTTTTAGGGCGTTTTTTTACTTTAATTGGCTTTTATTTGATTAAAAATAATACAATTAGAGTCCCAAAAATCTGTATTGATTTTAAAACAATTTAAAAAGTGTCTGAAAGTATGCAATGATTTTTTTTTTAAGAAGAAAACTTGTTCCTTTCAAGTGATTTTTAATCTCTGAAGATTTCTGATGCACTTCAGATAGAAGTATATGTAAAAACGTCTACATTTTCATAAAAAATTCCAAAATAAACGCTTCCAAAAAGAAAATCTAAACACCGCGCGTTTCCCATAAAGAGAATGTTCTCAAAGCCTGGGATAATCCCGAAATGATTCCGATTTTGTCCGTAATAAAACCAAAACAGGCATCACTAGTTTATGCGGTGACTTTTTATGTGTTAGCATCAGGGTTTTTTTAACCAATTTTTTTATTGCCGCTCTTGATGACGAGCGAACTGCGCTCATTTGCGTGCACATTTTCGGGGCACAAAAAATGTGTGTCAACAAAAGTTTTTCGGTTACTCGCCACGAGTGTTGTGTCCGCTTTCACTGAATTTCCCAGCTGCTGCCAATGCCTGTCCTCTGTCCTCTGACCGAATCTAATGGCTCTGGAGGGACAGACACAAAACCTGCCTGCAATTAGAGAGACTCCGGAGAAAGTTTCCCCAGAACGCCGCGAGTAGTGTGTGTGCACAACCCTTTTTGGCAGCTATGACAGTACGGAAACGAAGTGGCGGGGAACTAGTTATGCTGCCATAATTAAATGTAAATTATCGCCATATGTACAAAACTGTTGCCATGTTTACTTATTTATTTGTCAGTTAATTAGTTCGGAATGTGTGCCTGCTCGTTCTCATTCTCGTTTTCCCAAAAATCCGGTGACTTTTCCCTGTCCTGTCGGCATTACAAACCACGTACAAGAAATGTAATTATTTTCATTACATCGACAGACAAACAAACAACAGCAAAAATGTACACCAAAGCAAAAGACAACAAATGCCAAAAAAAATATAACAAAAAGTACAGAAAAAAAAACATGGCGTTGGCATTTCCAATACAATGTGCGCTTGTGCGCTGGCTTTTGTTTATTTTTGACATTGACGTCCCTCATTAATGTAAACGACGTCGACTGGCATAAAAAGGCGACCTTCTGTAATTATAATTAATACGAAAAGAACATGAGCCCGCTCTAACACACACTTACACCCGCACAAACACACACAGCCCCCGATCCCCGAGCCACTTCCCGTGTCAATGAGCTGCGTTGACCCGAAACCAATACAAGAAGCCGCCCAGGGGCAGGAAGCACAGCAAGAAAAGTCTTGGGACTTGAGAATAATTTGTATCTTAATTTGAAATATAGGTTAGAAGCTTGGGCAGTTTGTAGAGAAATAAAATCTTAAGTAAATGTGCCTAAAAGTAGGCTATACAATTTTGTATTTTTATTTTCATACAGAAATGCCACAGAAATCGCTGCTGATATCTAACGCGGTTCAAAGGTATGATAGAACATATTATTCTCTACTAAAAAACCAATTTATACATTTTATTGCATACTTTTAGACTGATTTTAAATTAATTTAAAATCTTTAGGGATTTCTTTAGCACTTTAATTGTACTTCTTTATAACTTGAAATTATAAGTAAGTAACCTTTCGATATCAAACAAGAATTTCTTGCTTGAATCAACAATATTTTCTCTGCAATTTCAAGATATTCCCATTAATAAAGAAAATGTTTCCAGTGCATGCTAAGTAATTCTGGCCAGAGCTTACAAATTGCGTCTTTCGCGGCATTAAAAATTCCATTAGCTGCAAACTGCCCGCGTTAATTAGTGGCGCAAACAACTGATAGAAATTTTGATTTCATCTTGTTAAGAAAGCGGAAGGGGATGCTTGGATGTGTTCCTGGAAAAAAGGGGTGGACTTACCGAAGATGCGTCCTGCCCGGGTAGCAGGCAAGGTGACCGAAATCAGGAGCAGCACAAAGCTGGGAATGATGAGCCCTCGATGGTTTCCGTATCCCGGCGATATGCGCAGCGTCATTTTGTTGATGATGCAATTGCAATTTATATTTTGTTTGGGTTTTTTTTTTACTCCTTCCCTTCTCTCTTTTTAATCTAAAGCAATTTTTGCGGTGGTTTGCGTTACGGTTTTTGGTGTTGAATTTTGGTTTTTGGGTTTTACTCGGCGAATTTTTTACTCCAGCTCTCACTCTCTGGCAGCCTTGGGCTCTCAGAAATCAATTTACATTTATATTCTTTTTGTTTATTTTTCAATGCCAATTAAACTATGTTTGCGTTATGAGTAGCGGCTTCTTTTAGTTATTTTTTAGTTTAGTTTTTTTTTGTATTTGCACTGATTTTGGCTTTAGGTGATCATTTTGATCGGGAGCTGCAAGTACGAGAGAGAGAAAAAATGCAAATTAAATGTTTGTGTGTAAATAGGATCATATTTGATTTGGTTTGGGATTGATTTTAGTTTTCAACTCGATTGGGGTGGGTATTTTCTATTTAGGAGGTGTTTTTTGATGGAAAGATAAAGCTAGGGTCAGGAAAATTATATTTTAGTAGGTAACTATTTAATAGATTTGGTTTCTCTATGATTTATATAATTTTATAGTGTGTATGGCGAGAAACTTTTTTAATAAGTCCCTAAGAAATAAAGGTTTATTTTATTATAATTTTGTATTAAAATAATCAGATATAGTTGTGAGTATTTTCAGTTTCCTGGCTACCAAAACTCCCTTCCTACTCCTTTTAATATTACTTCTAGTTTAGTTTCTCTCCTAGAATTTAATTGTGGCTAAAATAACCAAATTCCCTGCACTTTTCTGCATTTAAATACAGTGACAATGCAGCTGGTGGGAATTTAATATTTCGTCCTGACGGTTTGGCAACCTTTTTCAATTTCTGCATGTAAGGGAAGGGTTTTTTTACAGGCTCCTAAAATTCCGCAGCCACTATCCCTTTCGTTTTTAGTTTTTGCGGCTGCAAAATTAACTAAAGATGTCAGTCCCTCGCAGCGGGGCGGCATAAACTACCCGTATGTGCGAGTGTGCGAGTGTGTGTGTGTGTTACCAAAGTTTATATGCTGAAAATGAATTTGGCATTTTTACAACAGAGAACAGTGAACGGCGAACGGCGAAAGGCGAACAGTGAACGGAACAGCGGCGCTCTCGGAAGTCTGACAGCATAAAATGGAGTGAAATCTCTGCTGGTGGTGTGCAGTCAACTAATGTGGCCAAAAGGGGTGTGGGAAGGGCAGGAAGAGGGCCAAGGGGCGGGGTGGTGCAAGCTGTAAAAGCGGGCTTATAGTAAAAGTGAAATGCGCCCGTGGCGGGCTGCACATTTAATGCGGCAAACACAGTTACAACATGTGGCAGCAAATGGCGATTGCTTGGTTGTTCTTGGCCCCAAAAACAACTTGGCTTTTGACTATAAAAACGAGCGAGAGTTCGCCTTAAAGCTGCCACGCCCCCCTGGCTCCTTTCTCCCCTCCCTGAGAGGTGCCGCAACTTTGGCAGGAGCTGGAGCACACCAACAAGGACTGACAACAACGGAACCCGCCGCACATTGCACATGACGTAAATGTTGTGGTTGCTTTTAAAAACTTTGTTTTAATGTGTTTGCTGCAGGCTGCACTGCAAGTTGATTTTTTTATGTTAACCTCCTCCTCCCCAAAGGATCCTGCTCCTGGAAATGTTCGGGCTCCCAGGCGCCCATGTGTTGACGTTAAAATTTAAAGTTCAAATTTGTAACTTCCATGGAGGAAAGTTGAAATGAAAACACAGAACAAATCGTTTTTCAAACTTTGAGCAGTTGTCTCAACAGGGGAAAAGTCTTCAAATCTTTAAATTAATCGGAATTTGAGATTTTAAATCATTAGGAAAGGTGTCTGGAAGTAGGCAATGAAATATTTTTAGTCCGAAAAAATCAAAGCATACTTTTGGGCACGTTTAAAAATGATTTTAAGCTGTAAAGAAAATTGTTTGAAAAACGGCACTTCATATCCATTTATATAATTTGTTCCTATCAACTTTGTTAGTTTAAATTTAATACTTTGCTAAATAAAGTTGGAGAAATGTTTTTAATTAAAAAAAATATCTCCTCTTACAGATTTTTTCTGTAAAAATGCTTTTTAGAACTCCCTCAACCTGTGTGTAATTGTGTATTGCACATAACTGAAGGGGAGTTCCTGCAAACACCTCAACGCTGGCTTTTCACATTTTCATTCCCTTTTTAAACAATTTTCACAATCGTTTTTAATGCAATATCCTTTCGCCGTTTTTATATAAAATGAAAATCAAAGGATAGCTGGTGGAAAATATTACACTGCTGTTGCTCCTGCCGCCGCCGCTGTTGGTAATTGAAGTTATTTTCCATATTACACACCCCAGGATTTCAGGTGTGCAAAAACACGTTGACTTTTTCACTGACACTCTCTCTGTGTGCGTGTGTGTGTGTTGTGGCTGCACAAAAACTGAGTTTGTGTAAATAAGTTTTTCCTGAGTGCGTTGCCTTTGTGGTTGTTGTTGCTTGTTCGGTTATGGCTCTGGCCGGAAAACAACATTAACGCAAGTTTGTTTTGACTTTACACAAAAAGGGTATAAATATGAGAAGTGTAAATACATGTTTTAAATTGAATATTGGAGGTCTTTCCATCGCATACTTTGTAGAACTTATAAATGGGGAAAATGATTCAATAGGAAGATACATTGTGAAAGTCAAAAGCTTTTAGAAGAAGAGTTGGATCACTTTTTCTTATATTTATCAAAATATAAACTTAACTTTGTGTTTGTCACATTATATTGTAAACATTTCTCTTAATTATTTATCTATCTTATTTTATTTATAGTTTCAGCATAATTCTTAAAGAGAAGTTGCTTCTAAATGCTTTTAAAATTAGCTTTTTGTTTGAGTTCAGCAATTATTTTGTTTATACTTATTTCAGGCTCAGTTTCTCTGTTAACATAAATACGTTTAATATTTAATATTAAAGTATTTCGTAAAGTTTTTAGTGGATGAAGTTTCTATAAACATTTACCCTCTTTTATTAAAGTTATTTCATCAACAAAGCACCTATAAATTCTTTATTATTTTTTGTTTACTTAGAGATAGCTTCCTAGTAGTTCCTATTACGTATTCTTATTATTTATTTAACTTATTTGTATGTTTTCTTGCTAAATTATTCATTATCCCTAGCTCGTAATCCTCTATTACCCACAAGTAATATTTACTTTGGTGTGTCATCAAAGAAAAGTTCAAGAACACGTACCAATATGGGTATTTTGTATAATTGGAGTACTCTATTGATGTTGAGTTAGTGGTTAGGCCGCTAATCACCATTATTACTGCCACCAAGCCGGACCGGGCCAACGAGGATTGTGTAATTCTTTGGCCAAGTGGAATCCTAATGAAGACGTGGCCCCCGAGAAGCCATTAATAGTGGCGACGGCGGCTAGACACGACCCCAAAATAGTCAACGCCTTACGCTAAGCACCTTAACGACAATTGCCGCCCCTCCTGCCAGCGTTTTCATCTCCGGTGGCAGTTCGTCACTCGGCTCAGCTCAACAAGTTACCCCGGAAGGGGGAAAAATAGAGAGCAGAAAACAGAAACAGCTCGTAATGACCAGTTGTGGATTGGCAGTGCCCCGGGCAATTAAAGTTCCTCCGACGGATACTAGTTTCTAGTTGCCAGCAACATTTTCTCAATTTTCCACATAACTCGGAAGAGCGAACCCCCAGTTCTTGGCCATTAGCCTGCGGACTGTCAGACAGTTCCGAGCCGCTTTCATGCTTGAATGCTCGGGAAAAGCGGGAAAGCGTTAAGTAGCTGGGATGTCAGTAGCCGATTTGCAGTTATGACAACGCCAAAACCGAACTCTGCTCTGCTGCTCGTCGCCCTTCGCATTTCGCGTTTCGCGTTTCCAAGTGCAGCAGCGAGAACTCCCTTTCGGGGGCCCCAAAACTTTAAATTAAACAGTAGCAAAAAAGCAGCAGGAGATGCCAACCGAAAACATCGGGGCGAATGTGAGTGTTCCAGCACAGAGAAAAAATATCACTAAAGTTGGTCAAGAATTCACAGTATTTGGGGTTGAAAAATAGCATCAATAGATGAGGAATAGAGTTAAAATGATTTATTTATTATTTCCATAATAATTTCTATATTTTTCAGAGTTCAGCCTTTAATTATAAAATATTTGCACAACATTAGAGAGAAATAATCTCAAAGGACATATAAATATACCCAAATATGCATGATATACCCTGATCCTATGATTATTTTTACATTTACTCAAAGCTCTAATTTAAAATCCCGCTTTTGCAATATTTTTTTCGTTGCAAAAATATTTTTTCCTGCACTATTTTCCACTATTTACTGTGTAGCGCAGCGCGGCAGTGAAGAGCGAAAAAATATGGCACTGCATTTGGCATGAGGCAGGGAAACAAGCAGCCGGGGAATTGTCGGAGTAGAATCATACAAAATATGCAAAGGACAGCAGCAACATTGGGAGCAGCAGCAGCAGCAAAAGCAACAGAAGTTGTAATTTACAGCTTATTTACGTTGGAATAAAAAATGAATTAAGACAACGAACCGGCAGCATGACAGCAGCTTCCTCCCTCCCTCTCCTTGGCAACTCGCAAAAGGTAAATGCATAAATAAATCAGGCAAAGTCCAAACGGAAAAAAACTAAAAACAAGAGCGAAAAGGAAGGGAGTGGAGCGAAACAAGTTAGAGCAAGTAAATGTAGGAATATAATTAAATGCTTTGACATGAAAGAAAGGCAGTCAACTAAATGCGAAACTGAATGCCGCTCCTGCAACTTGGTTAATTAGCACAGCCGAAAGGTGTTGCAATGTCCTTGTAGGGTAGAAAGTGTACTTGTTTTAAATATTGATTGATCTGGCTTAAAGTTTCATACTTGGGAAACAAAGGAAAGGGAATTTAATTAAGTTGAATGGCGGGAAAAGGGATTGCCATTAATTTAAATTGAATGTTAAATTATAAGGGGTTTTTTTACGATTTGTATAAATATTGCTTTACATTTTATTTGGTACTTTAGAATGTATTTAATAATTTACAAGCAATGCCCTTATATCAGGAAATTATTGCACCTGCCAAGCTCTCTGATAGACCTTTTCTTCACTAGAAAATATTAATTTTCTTGGCTAAGCCTGAAATATCATTTTCTAAATAACATTTTCACTCTGAATAAGTTCGCAAGATTTCTTTAGATCATTAAAAATCCATTTCGAAAATCTAAATCTGTACTTTATAATTTATAACCCGAGTTATAGTCACTTTAACTTTAACTTTTATTTAAGAAAGCTCTATTCACTTCCGCAGAATGCTATTTCCTATATTATTTTTACCTTGAAACTCCCTACTCCTAATCCTAAACCTAAACCCTATCTTTTCACGACAAGAGCCAGAATTTTAAATATTTTTTCTGTGAAGAACAAACTGAATTCCGCGCCAGCAGGATAACAAAAAAAAACACGTGTCAAGTGAGCGCAATATTACGAGGACTTGTCCCTATATTTGTCCCGCTGTCTCCACTCGCTCTGGCACATATAGATGGAGATTATAATGCCAGACGGTTCACAATGGGTGTGCAAAAAGAGGAAAAAGGGAAAAATAGAGAAAAAGCTAGAGACTAGAGAGGCGAAATAACAAACACACGAATAACAAGAATAACAACTCGCTGCAGCAGCTTAAGTGCATCTGCAGCAGCAGCAGCAGCAGCAGCAGTCGCAGTGTGTGGCTCAAGTGTTGGCGCTTTGCAGCAGCAACAAAAGTTAGGGGGTGGAAACAGCCCCCTTAACCCCATCACAGACCCAGAGTCCCACCCAGGGCGACAACAACAAGTTGCCTTTGTGGCATCAAGTGCATCACAATTGCAGTTTGCAGTCTGCAACAATGAGATTATTACACACAGAAATTCATGTGCGGCATGCCAGCCACATACGCCTAATCATGTTGTAAGCACTTCTTCGGTCCACAAAAGGGAACAAAAATATTAGAAACTCGCCAGAGGACGACAGGACACTCTAATTTGGTTTGTTTAGATTCAGTGGCAGCCTCCGCTTACAGCGAACTTATTTTATTATTTGCTGATGTTTGCAATTTGGGCACGTGCCGCAAATTTTAAAATAGTTGAACGTGTGAGCCAAAAATCCAGGCAAAGGTTAAGCGCACACAGGACTCGCCACACACACACTTCCTCCTGGGTCGAAGGACCATTTTTGCGCTTGGCTGCCTTTGTTGACAAACACATTTTCGGTTTATTTTCCGTTTTTTTCCTATTTTTTTTGAGTGAGGCCAACATAATGCGAAAGTGCGGTACCGAAAATCAGCGCCAAATTTAGTGGCAAAGCAAATAAATTTACTTTAGTTTGCTCTTATTTTTATTTTTGTATTTCCTTTGTATTTCGGGAAATGTCTTCGTCTCAGGACTGGCTGCCTGACTGCCTGACTGCCTGACTGCCCTTTATTGCCCCAACAAATGGCAGTGAAATTAAGAAAAATGGCGCAAAAAAGGGTTGCCTTAGTGTTTGTTCAATGGCACATGCTGGCGATCGAAGGGGGCAACCCTTTTATCTGAGTCCAGGCTATTAGCGGCCGGACACGACCGAATCCCGGGTCAGCAGTTTAAAGGAAAAGTTTGTGTCAAACCGATTTCGGGGGCCTAGAAAACCAAGAAAACCCAGCCGCCGACACTCACTAATTAAACTAATTAACTGAGATGGCCGAGGGATAAGTTGGTCCCGAAAACGTCTTCCAGACATGGCCATTGCCGGCCGACAAATTGAAAGGGAAAAGGCTCCTCCTCGACACACACAAAGTGGGTCACCGGAAAATGCCAGCAAAATGCAAAATATCCTGGCTCCGATTAGAAAGCGTTTAAGGGAGAGGCGTGAAAGGACTTGGTAAGTCTATAAGAAATCCTGGGATAACCACCTTTTGCTGTGGTCTATTTCCTGCCACCTCTAGACCTTCTCTGAGTCACTGAGTCGCTACTCCCGACGAGGACCCCGACGATCGTTGATCCTGGGCTGTGTTGGCCAGCCCGCGAACACAAACAAAAACTTTTCACTTGTCACTGATGGCCGCATCTTAATCAGACCTTCATTTATTTTTATACATTTTTATTTGCTCTCAATGCAGGACAATAATTCCGAGACACTAAACGCGGCGTCAGGATAAACGCGCACACACGCGACGCGAACGCACGAAGTCCGGCAGCAGCGCCAGCGGACACATCCTTACGAGCGCACAACAAACACGAAACTGAGCGCTTCGTCTTTTGCGCAAATGAATTCCGTTCCCAGTTCCCAGTTGCCAGTTGCCAGTTGCCAGTTCCCATCGAGAATCCGCCAAGCAGCACCACTCCACGTCCGTCGGTGGCTCGACGCTCGGCTCGCGTTCCGAGTTCAGAGTTCCGAGCGCCGGGCTCTGAGCGCTGAGTTCTGAGTTCCCACCACCCGAAGGCCCGAGCTGCGTTGCCTAGATTTTTGTGCGCGGGTGGACTTCGCCTCGGCCCTCGTCCTGCCGAGAGCGGCTCTCTCTGCGGGACTCTCTCTCGTGTCCTGCTCTAGTTTCGACTCCGAAACCCACCACAGTGACTCCGAACCCAGCCCGGCTTATCACTGATAAGAGAAGAGAGACGCTCTGGCAGCGACACGACCTGCTCAAGGCGGTCAGGTGCGTGGCGTCGGGTTCTGGGACAAATGGAGTTGGAATGCTTACAGTAAATGTTTTAGAGGAGTATGCATTAGTACCGGAAGGTCCTTGCCAGTTGCAGGAATGGTTAAGGTTAAACTAAAATAAAATGCACTTTTAATTTAGTAAAGAATTATTGATTTACTTTATTTTAATTTATTTACAAGGTTTTAAATTCATTTTAAGTGTATATTCGAGCTTTCTACAAATAGATTTACAATAAATAAGAAAGATAAGTTTTTTTTATTTAATAAATATATAAATCGAAATATTGTAATTTAATCATATAATCTTTCTTTTCAAGTTTTAGAAATATACTTTGTTTACCAATTTTCGCTGATAAAAATCGTCTAAATTTATCACATTAGCTAAGTTCTTATTTTTATTTTTCTGGCTTTTACTTTAAATCCTTTTGTTATCTTATTTAATTATCTCTGATTAATATTTAATCTCCCTGTTCTGTATCAATGTTAAGGCAGCTTACTAACCCATAATAACATAACAGAAACATAAGACTACATATGTAACTGTCTGCCTGTCCCCTTAATCCGAATGTACTGTCTAACATAATCAAAAGCCTGTACACCTCATAAAATAATATTCATGTCCGAGTACCAAAAATCACAGTCCTGTTCCTGTTAAGTTCCAAGAGCTGTTATGTCCAGAAAATATTTCGAGGAGCTCCCCTGAAATGTAATTAGCAGTTTCATCGAAATCATGTTACAATTAACATTCTTGGAATGTCAGCTGAGAGCTAACATAAGCTCAGTTGTAGCATAGCAGCTTGGCGCTGGAGAAAGGATTCGAAACCAGTTTCGAGTTTATGCTATTTCTAGCCACTGTAAGCCACAGAATCTGTAAAAATCTCGAAACATTTTCAGTGGTAATATAAACTACCCCTTGTTGCCAAGCGAATGTTATATGGCTCAACTGCTGTCAGTTCGAATCAAGGGCTGTTATCTTATTTAACTGAGGAACTGTTAAAGGTATGTAGAGAAACATTCGCTTATAGGAGGGAGGATTGCACTTATCTTGCTGTAAAAGTCTTCTGTTTAATTTAGAATGTTAAGGCCAGCGAATGTTTACTTTTATATGGTGGACATGGCTTCAACATTTCCTGCTAGGATGTTTGCTTCTGTTGGTTGGGCTTACATTTTTCTTCACATCTCAGATCTGCTACTGAGTAAAGGGACAGTAAATGTCTACAGCAATCGCTGTTAGAAATTATTTACGTTATTTCTCTTACTGATTTGTACTTTTACTTTCGATTTTGACACTTTTGGTTTGCATCGCGACTCCATGAGTATTTTTTTTGTTGAAAGTATTTACAATAGATTTGTTATATTTAATAGCGGTATTTCTTCTTCTTAAATATTGTTTAAACATACGGAAACCTCCACAAAATAAAGTTCATACCCAATATGAATGAAAACATTCTGCTACTTTAATAGCTATGTTAATTTTAAAAGTAAAATGTTAATGACATTCAATTTTTAACATTACCAAACTCGAACTTGTACAGTACATTCTGCTGTTGTGTCTGGTGTTTCGCTCTGTGGTATGATTATAACATTACAGACCCCTGTTCATAGAAGCCACATATATTTTATTTACATTCCGAATACTTTGCAAACATATTCTGTTGAAAATCATGTTATCAACATGCTTACATTTTTTTTATTCATTTATTAACATTTCTATAGAAATTTGTGTAAGTCCCTTTCTAACAGGATATGTAGCTGGCTCTATGTAAGGAGTTAGCATACATCCTTAACAGATTCATTTTCTGAATGTTAAATGATTTTTAAATGTTAAAAATCACACATTTTGTTAATATAAACCCTATTTATTTATTATTAGACAATTTTAAAATATTTAAAATAATTCTTCCATTAAGAAAACTATTCATAAATTTAAAACCAACCCAATTTCTGACCAATATCATTTATGGTGGCTGAAACACCATTTAAATTCCTCACAACAATTACATTTGCAATGCCCATTCGAACCCCGCAATTTGTTGTGCTGATCGGCCTGAAACTTCCGCAATTATCGGCAATACAGGCACCTGCCCCTAAACGTTGGCCACGCCCCCTATAGCCGCAATTTAATAGCCCAACAGGAACATCCTGCAGCAATGCGAAACTCCGAAAAGGAAGCACAAAACTCACCCCCAGGAAAGTCAGCAGTGCAGTCAGTCAGTCAGTCCCCGTAATCGCCGATGTCAACGCCTTTTGGCAAAGGACTACAAGGAACATCCCGGACATCCGGACATCAGGACATGCGAACATCCCCTAAACATAACCAGCGACGATTTATAACGCACTTTAAATTGCAAAAAATTGCAACAGTGATAAGGGACCGGGGTGCGTCGGGCGCCGGGCTTCGAAACCGAAACTAATTCGCAACAAGCGCAATAAAAATTATGAACAATAGCGGAAATTAGCCATGGCATCCTGGGGGAGGTGGCAGAGGAGTGGAGAGGGGCGGGAAAAGTCACTCGCTCTGCGGTTTTTCGCCAACTGACAGCGCAACGAAATGCCAACCAATGCATGACGAATGCAAGCTGCGTCTGCCGAACTCTGGGAGAAACTACACAGAAAGAACACTTGGGGCTTGAAAATTAAATTTAAAAAATATTATTTAAATAAGAATTTATTTCTTGATAGGAAAACCATGGATGGGACTAATTTTTGCTATTTAAATAAGCACAAAAAATGTTGAAAGGATAAATTACAAAGTAAAAGATGGGCCGAAAAGGTAAAACGTCAGATATTGGGAATTAAAAGCCTGAAGAGAAGTATTTCTTCTTTAATATATTTTTACAATAAGTTAATACGTTCTTTAAGTCCCTTCCTCTAATATACCCCATTAGTTCCTCCTCCGTTTCTCCCAGTGCATTGGCTGGATCTGCTGGAACAATTGCAGATGACATTGGGGGATAACACTTTCGCTGGGGGTGGCCGGAAGTTCACGGGGGCGAAGTTCACGGCCCCCAAGCCCCCCGCCAAACACAAACTTTAATTAGCAACTTTTGTGGATTTTTTGCCAGAAGCCTGAACCGAGACCAGGAGCACTCCCGCCCTCCGCATCCCCGAGTCCTGCCGCTTTCCGTGTCTCCGTTTGAGTGGCTGCTGCAGCTTCCGGCGGCGCTGCACCTTTTTGCCCCCGGGCTCGTGTTCGTGGTAAGTTGATACCGCTCTCTATACGGTATCTATATCTATATATATATATATAGAGAGAGGAATTCTGGGCTGTGTGTGGAAAAGTTAGCTCGGCTCGGTAGCAGGATAAAGGATGCCGCTTCGAGGGCGAATGACACTTGACAGTGATTTATGGCCGGGGCCACTGATAACCCGCCAAATCCGAATCCGAAGCCGAGGCGGCAAGTGCAAATCCAGGACAATCAGGACTCACCCCTCTCAGCTGTGTATCTCATATATAGACTCTATATATATTTCCATGCCGCAAATGCTGCAATTTCGAGCCAAAACGCTCGCATGTGCAATCATTTTTTATCGCAAATCTCTCGCTCTTCCCGCTCGCCTGCCGCCCCCTTTGGTCCTGCCCAGCGGGGTGTTAAATTGCCAGGACTGCTGCCTCAATTTCAGCGTCATTCAACGCCATTAACCTTCTGTCAATTTCAATAAGTCAACGGGCCACAAAAAAAACAGCAGCAGCGGCAGCGGCAGCAGCCTGCCTGCCATTCATGGAAATCTGCTGCAATTGCAACGGATCTCGAGTCCAGATCTAATACAATATTGATAAGCGGCCATAAGGACTCGGCACTGGCCAGGACTACGCTTAGAGCCTGTCAGGGGCGGACATGCATGTCCTAAATTACACTCGCATGGCCCGGCATTTCAAACCACAAGGGATGGCTCGCATATAAATAGACTTTGTGAATGATAAAAATTGTAAAGTCGAGATGCCGCCCGCACTTGATGGGCTGTCGAGATTCCAGGCTGTCCAAGCATAGGGGTTAGAATAAATATATTTTTAGATATAACTATAGTTATCCGTGCTTAGGGAAATTTAAAAAATGTATCAGTACTTCAAGAACAAATCAAATAATATTCCTGAGTTCATAATTTTCCAAAGCCCGCACAGAATCGATCTCTCTGTCAGAAGCCGAACTATAAATGGTATTTCGCACTGTTTTTGTCGGTATTTGTGTATTTTTATCCTTGCGGAATGCGGTAGAGCACACACACCTTGGCCGACCGCATATTCCCAGGACGCAGCACAGGACAACAGGACATTGGGCCCGTTCGTTTGGTGGCTGCGCTTGTGGCCATTTCCGCTTCCGTTTGGCGCTGTCGTCGTTGTCATGTCTACATGTCCTGCGTCCTGTACGCCGTGTCCCGTATTCCCTGTACCACGCGACTGTGTGTGTGTGTGTGCTCCAGCCGTGTTGCACATAAATCGTTTAAAATAAAGTGATAATTGCA
>JAEIIF010020039.1:0-11505 GCA_018874455.1 Drosophila trapezifrons | reverse complement strand
TCACCATCTTCCTATCGTTCCCCCGAAAATCACTGCAGTGTGAATTGGGCTTTACAGCACAATTCGTTGATTTGCAGCAATAATCGATAATTAACAGAGCTATGTTATTCTTTCGCGTTCAGATAAATTTACAAGAGGTCAAAAAACCAATCTGCCTTACGATAAGTTTTTTGGTGATTATCTTTTCCAGACAGATACCTATCAAGCACTTTTGCAGTGCGAAAGTTTATTAAAATAATCCGAAATTATTCTATATTAAAATATAGAAAAATTAAAATGAAGTTATTTCTTTAAAAACATATAAAATATCAACCCTAATTATTACATTAATAAACATAGCGACCCAATTTTCTAAACAACCTGATAGTCTTGTTAAATCCATCAACTGCCTCTATATCTCAACCCACTCAGACCCCAAGAGCTTTTCTATTAGCTGGTATCACTTTTTGGCCCATCCACAAATCATTTAGCCACACCACCCACTTGACATCTCGGCTTTTCTGGGGAAACATAAATATCCACTTGACAAAGCGATGTGCGGCGATCTCTCCTCTCTTCAGACACAAACTATAT
This sequence comes from Drosophila trapezifrons, assembly GCA_018874455.1. Taxonomy (NCBI): domain Eukaryota; kingdom Metazoa; phylum Arthropoda; class Insecta; order Diptera; family Drosophilidae; genus Drosophila; species Drosophila trapezifrons. The sequence continues at coordinate 10,932 of JAEIIF010020039.1, read as the reverse complement.
TTGGGGTTCCCCCGCCCGAAAAATCTCACTTTGCACAGGCGAAATTCAAGAGCAAAACAGCAGATGATGGACCTTGAATGTCAGTCCGAGAGAGGCGAGGAAAATGAGGGAAAATACCGCAGACCGAGAGGGAAAACTCTGCCCAGCCACGCTGATTGACAAATGCAGTTGGGGGGAAAATCCACAGAGCGAGCTGAGCGATCGGGGCGTTGATGGATGGACAGAAACACGGACGGGTCGTTTACCGTAAATGTCTGAACTGAGTTCTCCCCCTGCTCGCCGCTCCTCCTCCTGGAGGCGAATCACGGACCAAATTAAATGAAATTAACACGCGTTTAATGTCAAACTGGGAAAACTCACCTGCCTGCCTGCCTGCCTGGCTGCCACCCGCACGGAGGGCACACACACAATTTCCCATCCACAATTGTTTACTTAATGACGTTCATGTGTCTTTTGTGACTGTCTGTGTGTGTGTGTCATTTGTCGGCTTTTCAGGCTTTCCAGCCTTTTCCGCTTTTCTGCGCTGTCATAAAACGATTTGATTAAAGCGATTTTACCGCCGCCTTCGAGGTTCCAAATAAAAACAGAGAAAAAAGGCAAGAAAGATACGAGATCCAACAGCTGGAGTTGCCTGCGAGCTGGGAACTCCACTTGGCTCTCTGTGTTTTCCAATTAAAACGCAGTCCTGTGCCGCAGGCGATGCGCTAACATTTATTTTCGGAAATCGAAAAAATCCAAAGGGGGGCAACCCGACTCTGGGAGCCAGAAGTCGGAGCCAGGAACGAGAGTCGGGCCACGAGCTGAGGCTCGCCCAGAAAGCGAGAGTGAGCTGTGGGAAAAATCCTGCAAGTCAGCGAATAGTTTATGCACTTTATTGGAATGACACTGATTAATTTAAGGATTATCTGAGATTTTTTTTAGTACCAGAAAATTCCTTTGTTCTAATTTTAAAATTAAATAAATAATTGAATTAAAAAAAGGGTGATAGCAATCTTAAAGTCTTTTTATAAATACTCTAAGAATTATTTCTGATGTTATTATAATTATTTAATTAAATATTTTCAAAGCTACATAGCTTATAATAATATAGATATAATATCACTAACCCTAATGTATAATTATTATTAAAGAACAATCCCAAAACAAACTAAACTCACATTCCTTGGTAAGGGTATATTTTGTAAAATAAAAAAGAAGTGCAAAAAGTAAAAGTGGCCGAACGGCGGCGGCACAAATTCTTTGTAATTAGTATTAAAATGTTTTCCGCTACATTTTCACTTGACTCCCTGCTGCCAGTCGCAGTTTCCCCTCACAGGCAGAGCCAGTCAAGCAGCCAAGCAGCCAGCCAGTTAGTCAGTTATTCAGTTACTCAGTCAGTCAGTCAGTCAATTTGTCTATGTGCCCTCAGGGCGCTCGCCATATCCCTCTATCCCAGCGCCGCCTCCTCCTCATCGCCCTTCGAGTGCGAGTATAGTATCCCTTTCTCCCCATTGAAGCTGCTTTTTCTCGCATGATTGAAGGCAACATGTGTTTCGGAAATTATGCAAAATTGCCTTTCTGGCCAACAGAGCTGCATATAGCTGCCATACAGCATACAGCAGATGCCAATGGATGTGACTGGCCGATCTCCGCCAGCTTCCCTCGCATCCATCGGCGCATCAAACTCTGTTCGCCTTTTAGTTCATTTGTGTTGCATATTTCGCTGCTCATTATCATGGCGCACAGTTCATTTCGAAAACAATTAATAATGCTTAAGCGCATCTTGGCGTTGACAGGCGACTGGCAAAATATGCCAAGAAAACCAGCGAATTTTGTGTGGTCATAGTTTTTTAGTTCAATCCAAAGAAATATAAAAGAAGGGGCCTTCTTAGAAAAGAAATACACCTTAAATATTCTTATAAATGTATATAATAAATAAATGATCATATGTTCATCAATGACAAGAATATTTGTTATTTATAGCTAGAGAAAACTTTTATTTTGCAAATGGTAATTCTTAAAAAAAAACTAAACAATATTTGTAGCTTTTTTTGATCATAATTTAATCATTACTCAAACTCAGCTCTTAGTTTTCTTTTAGAAATTACAGAAACTAGAAAAGCAGCTTAAAAATTTCCCAAATTAATCAGAGTCATCACTCCCATTCTTTTTTCCCTGTGTAGCTTTACATTAGAATTTTCCTGCAGTGTTTGGTCATTTATTTGGCTTAGATCTGTGCCGAAAGTGCTGAGGAACAAGCGGAAGTGGCCAACAAATTGGGATGCCAACCGATGGCAGATATGAACTTTGGGAAAATATTTTCCCCACAGTATTTTTAGAGAACTTTTCACTGCGTTAACAGAGTGCGACATTCCCTAATAGAAGCGATACCCAAACTCTCTGTAGATATTATCCATTTTCCCCTTATGTTTAAAAATGCATTTGATTTGTGGCTTCGAGTTTGTTTTCCCATTGTTTATGCCATTAATTTTTGGTGCTGGCTTTGCTTGTTTTTCTGGAATCAATATTCATTAACTGGAATGATACATCTCAAATCGAAACTTTCCCAGTTGCGAGCTAATTGGCCAATAATCAAGGGATCTGTAAAGTTTACAAAACAAAAGAAGATCGGGTAAGATGCCAGAAGCCAAGGGATCCGTGCAACATGAACTTGTTTTATCACCTCATAACAACAACATTGCCAGCGAGTGAACTCAACTGATTGAATGCCTTCGTGGCAGCATTTGATTTGTTTAGAGAATAAAGCACAGACCTGTATCTGTATCTGTATAGGTATCTGTATCTCTGGCTGAATTTGTATCTGAATCTGTGCGTGGTTGGTTGTGGCATCTCTTTTGTGTATATGGCGCCAACTTGGCCTCGTTTGTGGGGCGGGATTTTGCTTAATTAGCACTCAATGAGCAACTTGGAGAGCTGGAAAAGAGTCGAGGAATGTGCAGAGTACTTCAATGCCCCGCATATAAGTATATATGTGCGATATATGGGAAGAAGGCCCACACCGACTCTCCATGGACTCCACCTCCAAGGCCATTTTGTGCGAGGGTTGCTTGTAAAAATCTTATGAGCTTTACGTGACCGTCCATTAATACATCATTGCGGCAATGTTGGCCACGCTTTCACCACCACCCCTCCGTTGCAGAAACGGCAAAGTTTTCCCAAGGAAAACGAGCTGATGATGGCGATGATGGGAAAGCGAAGCCGGGTTTTCCCCGCCTGTTCGGGGTGTGATATCAGGATCGCTTTTTTCGTCACGGCCATAAAAACGCATTTTATGCGAAACGCATTTGAGTGGATCCCGGCGAGAAGCGGAGTCTGGAGCCAGTTTGAGTCCGAGTTTTGGGCTGCGAGGCGGGTTCTTATCGGTTTATTCCCGTGCGTTTCTCTTTTATGGGAAAGTAAATAAAATGTAAGCTAAGAGCTCCCTCGCAAACTTTTAATGTTGATTGCGTTTCGCGTTGATGTTTAATTTTTATGCGACTCTTTTACTCAAACCCTCTTTTATTCTTTGCACACTTGGGAAAATTATTTCTCAAGTTTAAACAATTTAAATTGAAGTCAAATCAAAGTTATAGATAGTTTTATTTTCTGCTTACTTATTTATATATTTTAAAATATAAATTACACACATTTAAGGATAATACATAACGTTCTTTACTTATTATTCTAGAAAACTAATCTCATATTTACGTTACCCGTAGAATATTTAATAAATATTGTTCTCTCTTTGCTTGATTTAATTATTAGCATTACAAATTATCCATTTACTTATTAAAATTCGGCTCAGTGTACCAGAGCCAGGCAAGACAAGTCGCAAAATTAATCATTAATAGCTAAGCTTAAGCTTTGTTTTCCCCGCTGTGCTGGTCGTTGCCTTGGAGTTGAAAGAAAATTGCCAGGAAAATTAATTTAAATCTATTCGCTGGCAATTTTTATGGGAAAAGTTGAGAGGGCGGCGCGGGGGAAAATGAAGACCAAAATTCCAGCAATTAATTTTAATTGCCCAGCGCCGAGGAGATAATGTTATGACAATTCCATAAATAAGTCTCCATTTAGTGGGAATTGGGAAGTTCATTGCTGGAATGAAGGAGGCTATCTCGTAAATTAGTCACAGAATCTCCGATATTTGGTGGAATATTTTTTCGCCCCATTCACAAAGATTACCTGATGAAAATTCACGAAGGGCCGAGCGGAAAACGCACTGGCGCAAAAACAAAAACAAATGGCTGTAGGGAAAATGCTGGAGAAAATGCTGCAACAAAAAAATTAAAAGAAATGCAGACAAATTGCTGGAATGCCGTTGAAGCATAAACGGGGAAATGCCAGCCACACCAACAAAAACATCAGCGGCAACAACAACAATACCTTCTAATATTAGCTGAAAAATAGTTTGGCAATGTATTCAATGAAAGGGAGAGCAGCATGCAATGGATGTTGCCGTTGTAGCGGCAGCAGCAACACCACCAGCAATAGCAACAAGCGGAAGCAGCAACGCCAAGCAGTCGAAGATTGAGTGCGCAGGAAGGTGGAGTTTCTGGGATGGCCTGGGATGGTGCAGCTGATTCTGCGTTCCTGGAGGATGATAAATGTCAAATGGAACGCTTGAGGTAGCATGTTGCATGTTGCACCAAGGCGTGGCCAGCAGCCGCAGCCGGGAGTGTGGCTGCAATCTTCTCGAGAAGTTTGCTACTGGTTCACACCCATATTGCTGCTGCGTCAAGACTCAAATTGGCGTGGCAAAAACGCATTTTAAGTGAATGCTACTGCAGAGCGGGTAACCCCACCCAAAAGTCTTATCAGACAGCTGGCGAAAATATTTCTTAAAACTGTATTTTTCCCTTTGTAAGCCTTAAATTGCAATATACTTGGAAGCTGTTTAATATCTATAGAACTTGGGTAAACATCTTAAAGATATCCCCAACTAACTAATCTTAAAGTAACATCTTAAGCATCTTGCTGCTGCAAATTAAACATTTATAAAGCTTTTTGTCCTGGTTGCTCGTATTTTAATCACAAAAGTATTGTCATTAAAATTTTTCAAGCTTATTGAAGGAATAATAAATGAGATATTAAATATTAAACTAGTTCCAGCTTAGCTTTAATCAAAATCAAGCAATGTCTGAACTAAAATAGCTTAAATACCAATATTTCGGCAGCTTCCATTCAAATCAAAACAAGCAGATGCAACAACTCTTAAATTAATAACTATGACTGAACATAAAACAAAAGGCTACAAAAATGAGCACAAAATGCCATCAGAATAAAGCAAAATATATATTGCCAATATCCAAAACGATTAAAACTTCAAATCATCAATAGAACAAGCTCTTATATTTATGAATATTGCCACAAACAATATGAATATTGCTTAAAGCAATACAGAAACCAATAAGAAGCCAATCAGATGTGGCTGCTAATGATGTTGCAAAGCTGCTGCTGCTGCTGGACAAATTGCAACTGGCCATTACAACTCAATTTTTATGCCACACAATGAAGCTGTCAAATGCAAGCGAAGCTCAATAAAAATAAGAAAAAAAGACTGGAAGTTGGGAGAACAAGCTGGGCATTGCTGATGACACAAACAGCAGGCGGCAGCAGTAGCACTCTCCCAGCTGCAACATCTCGAGGGGGCGTGGGCGTGGCCAAGGTAATGGCGTTAACTGCTTGGGCATAAAAATTGCTTGCCGGCAGCAATTGCAGAAGCAGCAGCAGCAACAGTAGCAGCATCAGCAACAGCAGCCGCCGTTGCTCTCAGGTAGCAACAATTGCTGCACGGCGGCAACATGGGGCATCAGGAAGGAAGCTAGGTGTGAAGTGTGGCCAGAGCGTACATCTAAATCTATATATACCCGGTATATATGGCCGTATCTACAGCGCAGTGTGTGCGCCGTTGCCCTAATGTGAGGGTTGCAAGCGAAATGTGTCGTAAAGATTTTTATTGCATTTTTATGGCGCGCACGCAGCAGCAACATCGGTGGCAGCAGCAGCAGCATCAGCTTCCGCTAGCAACATGGCATTTTCGGTCGGCTTCGGCTGCTTAATGATAAACTTTAACGTTGCTTTTGCATTTTCCAATGCCGTTGTTTGCCACAGAAACGATTTTTGAGTAAATAAACCGCAGCAGCAGCAACACCATCCGAAGCAGCAGCAGCATCCCCAGAAATCTGAGCAAGAGTAAGCCGTAAAAATGCTTTCAAAACTAAAATAGAGCTCCAGTGCGGAAGAGCAAGTGGCCAAGCGACCCTCGCTTTCTGGGTGGGCAAATAAATTGATTGCTGTTGCTGCTGCTGCTACTGTTGCTACTGTTGCTACTGCGCAGTTTGCTGGCTTTTTGTTTTTAATCATTTGCCGCAACGTTTTATTAAAAATCCGAAAAAGTAGCGACGTCATTTTATTGTCTACTTACTGCTCAAGTCCAAAATTCCATGCACAAATTTTATGAGCCAGCCCATAAAAATGCCTTTTACCGTTCTCCGGTTTTTTGTTTTCGGACTTGGGTTTTTTTTCTGTTTTTTTTTTTGTTTTTTTAATTTTGTGCCAAACTCTCAGGGGGCACATTTGTTGCTGTTGTTGCTGCTGCTGCTGCTGCTGTTGCTGCTGTTGCTGCTGCTGAGGGGGAGCGACATTGTTTACGGTTACAACTGTTTGCTGCTGCTGTTGGATGATGCCAAAATTGATGACCATAATCTTCGGCGCAGGGAGCTGGATGGGCAAAAGGATGCGCTTTTTATGATGAAGCGACGAGTTGCAGCCGAAAAACAACCACCGACTATTGTTGCCCCACACTAACAACCACCCACAGGTACAGGGCGAGAAAAAATCAGTGAAAGTTTGGGTTTTTATAAAAATAATATTTTATATTTAATATATTTTGAGTACAAAAAATATAATGTTTAGTTTTTTTGAAGATCTGTTTCCTTCAAATCAAGTTCTGCCATTTTGCCACCAAAAATATTTTATTGCATACTTTTAGGTCCCTTTTAAATTGATTTCAAATCAATTTTTTGATTCTATGCTGATTATTTAAATATTTAAATCGCGTTTCGGTCTTAAGACAAATTAAAATGGCATATTAACAGAATTTGGGTTGTTTATTAAACTAAAATAAATAATAAAATACATAGACATTTCGAATTCAAAACACTACAAATACTCTTCCGTCTAAAAATGTTTTCCCAACATAACTCCTTATATTTGGATAGTAAATTAAATTATAAAGCTTACTAAATTTTTGTCAGTGCAACAACTTTCCCTTCCCCCCTGTTGCAGCCACATTATTCATTGGGGGGTTTGAATAAAGCAGGAACGGAAGCATATTTTATGTTTTAACGCTGCCGAAATTGAGCAGCAACAACAACATCTCATACATCAGCATTTAGGGACCCCTTATCCTCATCCTGGAAAAATAAAACGGAAAAGGGGGGATTTTTCCCGAAGGGGCGGACGTTTGTCTTGCGGTTTTCGCGCTTGCAATTTTGTTCGCTTCTTTTTTTTTTTTTTGCGTTTGCCTGAAAGCAATTGTTGCTGCCGCTGTCGTTGTCACTGCTGCTTTTACCATCTTTACCGCCTGCAATTTAGCGGCTTAAGCGCAATATTTACAACGCATTTTGAAGTGTGCTTCTCCGTGCGCCATAAAGCGAATGAATAAATAAGCTGACAGGTGCAGGAAGCGGACTCAGCGAAAGATTTCGAAAGATCCGAAAGGAGACGACACAGTTAAGCTCTTAAGCCAAACAAATGGGGTCCATATGAATTATTGAAAAAGAGTTATGGCAATTAATGGGACAACAACCGAAATTAAACCTTCTTTAAAGATTCACAGCAGTCGTACACAAAGAGGAATTAAAATGGGTTTGGTAAATGAATCTAAGAAGCACTCAAGGCAAGGTTTTGTGAAATAATTTTTCTATTTTAAGTTTTTGCTGAGATGAAATGTACCTTAATTTTAAAATCTTTGGGAAAGATTGCAAAGTCTATTCAGATTTTTAAAAATTCTACAAACTTAATATTTTACGGAGCTGCTTAATTCTATAAAATGGGAAGTAAAGAATAATTCCGTAACTTCATGAAAATGTATTAAGAAAACCCACTAAAAGCTCTTATAATTTCAAAAATCTCACGAATCTTTGTGACACCCCTTTCGGCTTATTTCTTGTTTTTTTTTTATGTGTACATTGAAAATTATTTCTTGAAAATTCACGAGGCGAATCGCCTTAATGATCTCCACTATTAACGATTATTTGTGCACATATAGTATCTGAGAGATGTGCTCGCCTCTCAGCAAATTGCCCGTAGAAATGACGCCTCATTGGCCCCATTCTTGCTAAGCAAGCAAGCAGGGAAGCAAAAAGCACAAAAACCACAAACACACTGAAGCAGAGAATCCGAGAAGAGCCAGCGCCTTCTGCTTCATTTGCCGGCCATCAATTAAAGCCAACCGAGCGAGTCGCGTTTTGCCTAAGTTCATCAATTTTTCTCCGGCGATTTCCACAATCCCCTCCGATCCGATCCGAACCGATTGGGTTACAGTATTTGCACTTGCGTTTTAATTGAACGTTTCGGGCCTTGGTAAGTTATGCGACAGCTACGCCAAAAGCAAACAGAGGAAACGCAAACAGAGCGACCAGCGAACAAACAAACAAGCCACCCAGGAAAGAAATCGAAGAAAATCGAAAATCGACTGGAGAGTTGGTAGCCCAATGCAAGTCAAATGTTTTAAAAATAAGCAATGCATTCGGCTTGAGGAAACGGGGGGAAAGGGGTGCGGGGCCATGGCAGTGCGTGGCCTGGCAGCTGCATTTATGTTTTGGCAATAAAATGCAAATGGTAAAAAGGTCCATAAAAAAGTTCAAGTCGAGAGAGAGAGCATTTTTCAGCTTTCGATATGCTTATGCTACTTTAAAAAAGATTTTATGTCCGCCTGCCAGTGTTGATTTCAGTTTTTATCCTCGGGTACACAGAGAAATATTGGTTTTTTTGTAACACTTCTCTGCTTATAAGCTTTTAAAATAAATTTTTTAATAGAGCTTATTCCCTGAAATTTAAACAATAATATTTTAAAGGGATTTGGCATATTATATTAATTTCTTAATACTTTCAAATACAGTATTAAATTTTAAATTTAATTTTCTTTGTGGAATAATCAAACAAATATTTGAGAATCATAGAAAAGCTTTACTAAATTATATAATTTGTTTAGTATTTTTGTGTTTAATCATTAAAGATAAAATGGTCTTGAAAGTAATATTATTTTAAAGTAAAATAAGATTATAGCTGTAATAAAATATACAAAACATTTAAATATTTCTTTATTTCATTTTAAATTTTTCTTAATGAATGAAAATATATTGCAAGATTTACTTGTAATAATTTAACAAAAGAGAATCTTTTTCTTTACTATAAATAACTATATATTATTTTACAAAAATACCCAAAATATTTAATGCATTTTTAAAAGCCTTTCTCCATTTTTCTCTGTGTAATTTTTTGTTGTGCTTTTCGAACGGCTTCCAATCGCTGGCTGCTGCTCTGCCTCCTGTTGCTGTTGCACATTTGCTATGCTGTTTGGGGCAACATCAGCAGCAGCAGCAACTAAAAACTGTAAAGTCCATAAAATGCTTTTGCCGCAGCACAAAGGGATTCATATATGTGTGTGAGCCCCGCTACCTGAGTGTGTGTGTGTGTGTTGAATATTTTACGTTTCTGAAAATTTGATGAATCTCCACAAATGCACGGGAAAACCGAGGAAGAAAAGCGAAGGAAAGGCGGGGCGGAGAGAGCACTCAGAAGCACACAACTTCAGCGTCATCATCGCACGAGGAAAATATCCATCAACACTTTTGTTTTACGGCGCTATCTCGCTCTCCACACACACACAGATGAATATATATAAATATATATTAAGTACATATGTTTGCTGGCACACATCCGTCCGTCCGTCCATCAATTTGTTGTGTTTTTGTTTGGCCTAAACGCCAACTCTTTACGCTCTGCCACTCGGCTTGTTTTGCTCTGCGGCCATTTTAATAGCTCTCGACTAGCTTGTATCTGAAAGATACAAATCTATCTCTCTCTATTTGCCTTCAGCTGGCGGCTAAGATTTTGAGAAATTAAAGTGCACACAGGACCAGTGCTGGCCAAGGGAGTTAATGGAAAATAACAGGCAAATAACAGGTTGCTTTAAAAATATTTAAAAATTATATTGTCTCAAATAAAATGATTTAACAAAGGTTAAATTACATAACAAATTTTATTAAAATAAGCTAACAATTATAGAAGTTTTAAATATAAAAGAAAAGCCTATCAATGGCCATCACTGACTTGTCAGCAAAAACTATCTCCTTTTGTCTGGGTAATTGTTTTAGCCAGTTGCCCAGCCAATTGCCTTTCCATTTTTGGCCCGCAAACGTTTTGTCAAAAGGATTAACTCCGATTCTGCTGGCGTCTCTCCCTCTCTCTCTCTATTGAGTATCCATCTATCTCTTTCTCAGCTTAGGGCTTGTAATTCCTCAATGTTTTCGATGGCTAAGGCGACATACATTATCCAAACTTGAAATGGGTAAAAGGGGAGTTGTTGTGTTCAGTGTGTTGTGTGTTGTGTGTTGGGAGGGCTTTGCGTTAATGCGCTTTGCATTGCACTTGCAACAACAACAACAACTACCAAATCGGATGTGATAACAATACAAAGCTTACACGACGACTTACACGGGCTTTGAGCCGTAATTGAAGACCCCAAGGGTGTGGGCCAGGGCATTATTACGCAGTCACAAATGAGCTTCAGGGAACAAAGAACTGAGATCAACAGATCGACATATGTCAAATTAGGTAAATTATAGTTTCTTTATAAATATAATGATTTTAAACAAGCGATTTGAGTGGAATTTGGGTTTATTTATTACTAATTTCTTGAGCGATCTTTGAAAACATTATTTAAGC
>JAEIIF010020004.1:0-19442 GCA_018874455.1 Drosophila trapezifrons | reverse complement strand
AAAATCCTATGTCAAGCCTCTAATTAATGAAGTTTTTAATACAGTATCATAACACCATAATTAATATTTATGGAAACAGTATTGATTTCGAGTTAAATAAATCATTTTAAAAGTTCTTGGACAATTGGAATAATAAAACTCAAAAGGACCAGGTTTTTAATAGACTGGTTAAGGTTTTGAGATATTTCTTTTAACTTTTAAGCCATGATATCACATTTATTATTAATTTCTAAGCTTTGTACATTAAATCTCAAATCAGCAGAGGAATTTCCTTAGCGCGAACATATTAGAACTGCCTATCAGCTTATAAATTGCTATTAAAAGCTGATAAGCAGTTCCAAAATGACCACGCTAAGGGAATTCCTCTGTTGATTTGAGTTTGAGCAGACTTTGAGTTCTCTTGCTCGAATCTAGCTCGAGCTCCGGCAATGGCTTGTTGACTTTGACACCATGCGAATTGGTAGAGTCATCAGCGCTGCTCCGCTTATTGATTTTGCCTAAAAGTCATAACTGCCTGGGGAACAGACCCTTTCTATTCAGGCCAAGCCACCACCCGCCCGCAGCTGCTCTAGGCCGACGCCATAATTTGCATATTGATTTTTCAGCACGCTGGCATTCAGTTTCCCTGGCCAGGGGGCAAGACACGTGGCGGGGGCGTGGCCGGGACAGGTGTAACACCCAAATTGAGCTGTTCCAGGCAATATCTCGGAGTGACTGACTGATCGATGGCCGACTCGATATATAGGACGCCGTCTGTGGCCGTGGAAGCCCTCGTCAGTTGACCATTTGTCATAGGGAAGCGGCACGAGTTGATTCACACAAATGTGTGTATACGCCTTTTTCTTTCTGTGGGTCATCGCTGCGATATCTGGCCAAAAGTCTATAACTTTATCTATGTATCTCAACTGCCATTCCGGTTGCCAAGTGTTTTTTGTCGTGTCATTACATAACTTTGTGTTCGGTCGCGGCCCACAACTGGCCAGCACGGTCACTTAACTCGGCATTTGTTTATTTATTTTGGCCCCCAGCCCCTTGGCCCTGTTGATGACCCACAAATTGAGTCAGAGTTCATCTGGCCGAGGCACTCCTTCAGCGGATATCACATGCGATTGGATAAGTTGATAAAACGGGCACGATTCCGGCCAGAAATCGGATGGCCCAAGTGGATCGATAGGGGAGCAGTGCCGCCAACGCCAACGCCAACCCTCCGGCTCCGAATCAAAGAGACAGAAACTTTTTCCGCTGCCTTTGCTGGCACGATGTCTTCTATTGATTTTCCGTTGGTATTTCCTGCACAGAGCGAAAATACACTCGGAGTTTTCAGTCTGGCAACTGGCTAGGATGATATTACACAGTTCATGAGTTGAAATATTGTTTTATCTTTGCGAAAGGCAGCTTAAATTTGTTTAAAACATAATGGGAAATTAAATCAACAAGAGTTTTATCTGCATATCTAGAATAAGTATTCATTCAAGTTGTATGTATTGAAATAATTTTAAAGAATCCTGAATCTTGAACCCTTCTGATATTAAGCATAAAATTATGTTGGCTCATTTTCTCAATGTCCGGTTAAAGTTTTACTTGCACTGTATATAAATGATACAAAGTTTTTTCGATATTTTTGCAAGCTTACATCGATTTTTAATCGATTACATCCATCCAAATATCGACCATCCTTCTGATATTAAGCATCAAATCACATTGGCTCATTTTCTCAATGTCCGGTTAAAGTTTTACTTGCACTGTATATAAAAGATTCAAAGTTTTTCCGATGTTTTTGTATGCAAAAATCGATTTTTAATCGATTACATCCATCCACATATCGACAACTCTTTAATATTCTAAAAAGTAACATACCAATGCAAAAACAATTTTTCAAAAAGGTCTTACAAAGGACCTAATATCCTCTACATCCTTAAATCAGAAATACCATATGGCAACGAATTATATCAACGGAATGACAACTCGATAATTCAATCTATTTTTTCCGTGCATTACTCGATGGCCAAGTGCGTATCCATGTGAGTTTTCCTTGTGGCTGTGTTGGCGACATTACGTGTAATTAAACTCAAGTTACTTGAGCCCCAAAATAGACTCAAGGTCCGAATGGGAAATTGCTCGAGTCCTTAAGCCAGCGGTGGTGTCTTTTCAGACATCCAACCCCCCACCTCCAACTCACTTGGATGTGTTAAGTAAGCAGAAGAAGTGTATTCGGATATGCTCTGGACTCTGGGCGCTGCGCCTGTTATTAAATATGGAACTGGGCTTCTGTTAACGAGCCACATTGATTTACTGTTACTTCGGGGAGGTTTTCCACTTGGCCCCGAGGGTTGTCCATCTGACTGGATGTTGAATCTGAGTCTGAATAATTGAGGGGGATTGGGGTTTGCCGAAGTGACGTCATGCGAGGGCTCGATAAGGCGACGTTCCGAAATGCCAAAGCTGAGATGGCCTGCCCTTTTTATCAAACTCAAACTCGAACTCGAACGCTTTGTTTTCGTTATACAATTTATGTAGATTTTTCGCTCGCCTTCGGCACGCTCTCTCTTTGTCTGTCTCTCTCTCTCGCTGGCTCCCCAAAGCCGCCACCTTCTCTCCGCCTGCCCCGCTCCAACTGACACACATTCCGCTGCTCTGAGCTGCGCAGCCAACCCCTGAGCACTGCTCTCGTCTGCCGCCCCCTCTCGCACTGCTCCAGTTTCGAAGAGTTCTCCACCCGCTCCTGGTGCCTCTTCTCTCTCCTGCCGCCCATTGCCTGCCTCACTTGTCACACTGCCATAGATTTTTCGGCTGGAAAGCTCTCAGCAACTGTGCACTTTTCGCAGGCGGCAGAGCGACGGTGGGAACGGTGGGGGACAGCGAGAGGGCAGTTAGGTGCCGCACAGAGAGAGAGCGGGTGTAACATCTGCTGGCGAAAGCTCTCGACGCGACGCAGCGCAGACGTCGACAGAACGTTCTATCCGAGAAAGCTTAACCACTCGCGGCGCGCCGAAAAGTTTCAGTCGAACGTCGAAACCGAACTGGGAAGGTCCAACTGTAGCAGCAGCACTCTCGTCTCTTTGTCGGGTGGTACAGTACAGCTCTGCTCCCCGCCTGCCCGCCCGCCCGTCCCCGGCGCTGGTGTGTGCTCCGCTGCTCTGCTTACACAATAACTGTGCATCGATTGAGTCCAGCGAGAAGAGGAAGCAGCAGGACTAACTCGAACGCTCGTTCGACGGAAAGGAAGGAACACATAATAGCCTAGCCGTAGCAAAGCGACCGTGTGTGATCAGTATTCGTTGTCTCGTTCCAACGCGATTCGGTTCTCGTGCTGAAAACAAGTTCAATACAGCTGCTAACGGGGTAGTTTTCTGCGAAAGCCCCCAAAACAGAATTCGCAACGCCAAGCGCAAAAATTGTGTAATAGCACCCAAACGTGTAAAAGGTAGAAAAAAAAGCAAAAAAAAAAAACAAAAAAAACCAAGAACTTTCCATGTCCGCTCAACTGCAGCGCCCCACCAACCCACCGCCCCACTAGGGGCGTTGAGAAAACGGCAACGTCCTTGTACGGAATCGATTTTTCCAAAACTTCATGCCTGGCGTAATGGATATATACACTTGTACTTGTGACCAGCCAAAAAGAGAGAGAGAGCGGGGATCGAAACGTAACGTAACGAACTGTGTGTGCTTGGGACGTTTTTTCGGATCGAAAAATTGGCAAATGTGAAAAATGCATTTTTCGACAATTTTGACAATACTTTGCCGCAGTGTGAGAGTGCGAGTGCTTTTGATTCTGTGTGCGTGTGTGTCAGTTGTGTGCCAGAGAGATTTTCGTCTGCAGAAATAATGTTTTGCCGTCCTTTTGATTTGGCATTCAATTTGGCGTTCATGTCCGTCTCTTTCTCTATCCGTCCGCTTCCTCCGCGTCTCTTTCGTCTCCCTATCCGTCCGTCTGACGTACTTTTGTGGCAATGAAATCGTTTAGATTCAATTGACGCGATTTACATTTTGGAATGGCAGTAATTTCCTGGCCACCCCACACGAATGAGTGGGTATGGATTTGGCCCCCCCGCTTGGCGATTTCATAATTCCACAGCACTGAGTGCCGCCAGAGTGCCAGAAAAGAAAAGAGGGGCAGCTGAGAGCAGGAGCGGGAAAAGTCTTGGAAAAGTTCGAGCACTTTTCCTGGCCACTCTTCGAACTTGCGCCCCTAACGGTATTCTCTCGCGCTGCGCTGTTTACCGTTGAGCTAGCTCGCCGCTCACTTTCGGAATTCGAATTGGCGCTCGCGCTTTCTCTGTGGCGCCCGCTCTCCCACCCTCTCTCTCTCTCTCTGGATTTGCCATGTGCCGTCGGTACTCGGCATCCTGGAAACTGCAGCCAGCCTGCATTTACACACTTTCATGTGGACTTCCACTTTCCCGTGACTCCGTGGCCTTCCAGCGGTCCACTTGCTGCTCCAACCGCCTCGTCCTTCCAGCGCCCGCGTATAGTGCGGATTGTTGCATAAGCCCGAACCATTTTAACCGACTTCTTTTTCGTTTTTCTTTTCCTTTACTTTTTTTGCATCTCATTTCAGTTGATTTGTTTTATCTTATTTTATTCTGTTGTTACTTGTTCATCGTGTTTTATATTTGCACACGCCGTCGTTTGCCTTTTTGTTTGTTCATCGTTTCACTGTCTCGCCTCTAATAAGTTTTAACAAGAATCCGAATCCGCAGACAATATGAGTGCTCAGGTGGGTAATCAAAGCTGACCAGCTGAGGAACACTTCTCTCTATTTACGTATTTACCTCAATCAATCATAATTCACACTGACTGCATCGGGCATGATTAATTTAAGCCGCATTTTCACTTTAAGTTCATCTAATCCCAAGCCAGAGTTGCGTAACCACACTGTAATTACGTCTGCCCTTGTCTTCTTTACGGGAAGACTCCGATAACAAAGTGTGCCGTAAAAATCTGGACAGAAGAAGAACTGCCTTCTGGGGGAGGCTGGTACTGGAGCTTCTCAAACAGAGCATGCAAAACGTGCGAAAATTGAGCAGATAATTAGCGGGGAATCGTTAATAATGGTTTTAATTGAACGCTCCGGGAGCTGAGATCATTAGCGAGTCTGTAGGAGGAGCGGTATATGTATCTGGGGTTCAGAAAAACAAGTTGGGGTTCACAGATTGATAGATACCTGGGAGAAAATGCATCTCGATGCCAGACACGATCTGTTATCATGCACCAAAACTGGTTTACTCATTTGGAATATTTTTTTGTTTTCGGGTGCTCGGGAAAAACGAGCCTAGACAAACAGTTTCGATTTCCGAGTCGAATGCATTGTGTGATTGGTATTCGAACCGGACACCTCCCCCCTGCACCGGCCAGAACACTGAGAAAAAATTAGACATTGGTTCTACAGTGAATCGAAACTATGTTTTTAATATCCAAAAGATAATATTTCTAACACAAGATATCTTGTATAATTCCCTTTTACTTGAAGGATTCTAATATAAATTCTAAAATCAAAGTCCTATTTTAGGAACTGGGTTCTATTATTAATAAGAATTTATCTCAAGAATATGTAGCATATTGCCAAACACAAATAGCTTTCTATAACTAGACTTTTAGTTCCTAAAACTCTTCCTAAAACTCTCCTTTTAAAGCTTAGAATACTTGTTATCTATTACATTATAGTGTAAGGTTTACATGGAATTTTTTCCCTGTTCACCTGTAAGCTTGAGCCGCTCAAATCTGGTTACAAACTGGTTTAAACCGAACTTGCACTCACCTGCCGGCTTTATGCACCTTCGAGCGAAAGCGATGTGGCTGGCGGTGACAATTGTTCGTTTTCGGCTACGCCCGCAGGTTTACACGTTTCCCAGATACTTTTGCATTGATTGAACAATTAGCGCGTCAACTCTGTGCGCCGCTCTTCCTCCTCGCCGTCGTCGGTTTGTTGTAAATTGATATTCAAGTTCAAATGCCAAATGGTTTGCAGCGAAATGTGCGCGAACCGTTTTAGCGGTGGGGAAAAGCAGCTGGAGCGCAGCCACAGATACATTTGTATCTGTTTGCCTAATTGGCTCGCTAGAAGCTAGTGGCTGCCAGTTCGCAGTTCGCTGTTTGCTGTTTGCTTTTTTCCATTTCCATTCGCGAACTTATGTAAGCTTTTCTGTGCCGTGGCCGGCCAGCGAGCCATTGTCGCATTTTGATTTATATATATCGCCTCGATCTCCATCCTGGACCCCAGACCCAGACCCCTACCCGTAGTACCCTTGTTTCCACATGCTGTGTGCCACTTGGCATTGTTTCGGATCAATTGAAGCATGAAAAGCGCGATTAAGTTGAATTAATTTGTATAGGAAAATCAAAATTAGCGCCATTGTGGGAAAGCCACCCGCTTTTCCGCTTTCAGCCGACAAAGTCACGGTTAACAATTGTTTGCACTTTCAGGCAGGCCTAGTAATTAAGCTTAAGTTATGCTAAGCCATACTCTAACTGATTTTACTATCTTAACTCTATTTTAACCCGATCGAACGCCTCCAGATTGTCTAGCACTTGAGGGAGAATCGTAAAGAGAGAGGGACAACAGCGACGCAGAGATAAAAGCCACGCAGGCACATCGATAGTCGTTTGAACACTTGCCACAGTGCGTAAGCCAAAAAAGTAGAGAACCTTTTACCCCGCGTGCACGATTTCTCGATCTATTTCATGCTGGCATCGCGTCCTCCATTGAACCGAAAACCCGAAAAATCTAAAGCACATATACATACACAAAATATATAATGAAAATAAATAAATCTTGTCCGAATAACCAAACAAAGCGTAAGATTCTCGAATAAAATCGAATACAGCCGTAAGTTGGCTGCCATGTGAGCGCGACAGGTTTTCCCCTCGCCCACAAACTTATTAGCGTACACATACAGCCGTACAGTATTTCTCTCGAGACTTGTGTATTTTTAATTAATTTGATTTGATTTCTTTCGGCTCCTCCGTTTTGCACGGCCAAACAGAGCGTAGTCTGGTGTTTATATTGCATATCTTTTGAGTTGCCTTTCGCTGACGAGTGTTTGTTTTTAAAATAATAATAATGAATCGATGCAGAGACCCAACAATGAGTCATTGCGGATAACGCTCCCCGATCTGCAATGTGTTCTAATGTTTTGGCTGGAAAGCCTTCCTATGTATAACACATGAATCATTGTCCCTTTGCCACAGCCTTGAAAAAACTCGTACCCCTATCCCGTTTGTGCTGAATCATCAAAACAATCAAGTGTTGCTAGGCAATGGATATAAACCGCAAACCCTCGAAGCGTCGATAGTTTTAGTAGATTAATATTGTTATGCATTCATAGTTATGTCTATCATATACTTATATATACTTTAAATATCTTTAGAATTACTTTACGCATCCAAACATTTTATATTTTCTTTCTTTATCATACATACGTATTATATTATTCCCTTTGATAAAGTGTTAAATGGTAAAATGGTGTAAAATTATATTATTAGCATGATGATTCTGATTTTTATATTTTCTGATAAATATTTAGCATTCATTCGAAGCTTTTTTTTAAATAATTCAATTATTATACCATTTATCACTTTATCCAAGCTTTTTTTTTGGTATCCTAGTCATAATAGTGTACGTCTTTGCTCGCCTTTCGTTTTGTTTCCATTTTTGATTTGTATTTCTTCCCGATTATACTCGTTTGTTCGTTTGCTCGCCCATCATCGACATCATCAATCAAACACCACCCTCCGACCCACCAAAACCGATACCGATACCGAAACCGAAACCCTCTGTGCGCGTAGCATGGGAGAGCGGACTCCTATCGAGTCGCCACGGTTATAGCCACCGATGACGACAATCGCACAGCCGATGGTCACTACAAGGTAAATCGAATTTTCCTCACTCTCACTCATACGTTCTCTATCTGTATCTGTATCTGTATCTCCCATTCGCCCTATTTATGTCTTTCACGTTTCACACTCTGCTTTCCTTTCGTTTTTATGCGTCTTACTAACCCATTTCGTTCCCAACCATTTCCCCTTTTCCGTTCTGTAATTGCACTTATTATTATTTATTATATTTCTTGTGTGTTATTTGGGCATGCATCCAAAATGGCATTTGCCGAGTGCGGTTGACATTTAGAGAGAGTTCCCGAAATGTTTACAGGAGCTATAAATACCATTTCGATAGGTACACAGAACCATGGTTTATTAACCATAAATATGGCAATTTTTGATTTTCTCAAAATATATATTCCATCCTCCATGGCCACTCGAGTATAGATTATTTTTTTATGAACATACTTTTTTGCGAAATTCAAAAAATTTCCCAATTACCAGTACCAATTCTTTAATTTGATTTTTGTTTTTTGTTTTCGCCTTGATATTGCATGGCAACCCCAACCATGACGTCAGAGAGCCAAAAGGCATTGCGCGTGCTTCTCAATATGAGAGAAATACACTTATAGCCACTGTTAAAGATAGAATGGCCAGACACTAGACAGCTGCTTAGTCTATATATAATATAATAGAATATATATTGAATACATTTTATTTTATTTCGGCTTTTTGGCCAATTCAAAAGGCTTCCGAGGTCAGTCAGTGCATAGTAAATATGTTCTTGGCAGCGGCTATAATCATAGGAAAAGTTAATTTTCATTCACTCTTTTTTTTCGCTAGGTTTTCCTTTGAATTTCCTTTTGTTTTGTATACCCACGTAATATATATGTGTTTTTGTATAATTGCCTGTCGCTTTGTTTTGTGCACCTTAATTCATTTACGTGCTCTTCCCATTACGATCGGAGAGCGTAGTTTAGCGCGCATTTTGCATGCCTCAGATTACTAGAGCTATTCGAATATTCTCACGCTCGAGCTCATTTCGGAATGGACTCGACCCCGTTCGATACCCCCGAGTAGCCCTAAGTTCGAATTAGTGCTGGGTAAGTTGGTGGTGATGCCTCTCGGGGCTCGGGTAAATCTATTCCTAACTCTAAATGGTAAACGGTGTATAAGGCTCCTCTATCTCTCTCCTCACTCTTTAACAATCTCCCACACTCTTGGTATTATTGAACACTCTTCTTCGTCTAATCCGCGGCTTAACCAAGGCATGAAGTAAATCGAATTTCGTGTCAACTTGTGGGTCTATCGCTGCTGCAGTAGTGCATCCCAAGACTTCCCCAACTAATGTATTTCCCCTCCCCATCTGAATTGAACAGTCAAGACGCAAGATGCCGACCAAAGCAGCTAAGAAGGAGAATTTGGATGATCTCAAACAGGAGTTGGATATCGACCATCATAAAATCTCTCCTGAGGAATTGTATCAGCGCTTTCAGACACATCCCGAGAATGTGAGTAGCAACCACACGTCTCTTAGTATTAGACAGTGAATAATCTACGATCGCCTACAGGGTCTAAGTCACGCCAAGGCCAAGGAGAACTTGGAGCGCGATGGTCCCAATGCGCTGACGCCACCAAAGCAGACGCCCGAGTGGGTGAAGTTCTGTAAGAATCTGTTCGGTGGCTTCGCCATGTTGCTGTGGATCGGTGCTATTCTCTGCTTCGTGGCCTATTCGATCCAGGCCAGCACCAGCGAGGAGCCGGCCGACGATAATTTGTATCTGGGTATTGTACTTTCCGCTGTCGTCATTGTGACGGGCATTTTCTCATACTATCAGGTGGGTTTCCCTTGAACTTTCTCCATTAAAGAGGTTCGCTTACTAACCGCGGTATGGTGTCTGCCATTGCTCTTGTGTCCCGCAGGAATCGAAAAGTTCTAAGATCATGGAATCGTTCAAGAACATGGTACCCCAGTTCGCCACCGTCATCCGCGAGGGCGAGAAACTCACGCTGCGCGCTGAGGATCTCGTCCTGGGCGATGTCGTTGAGGTGAAGTTCGGCGACCGTATCCCCGCTGATATCCGCATCATCGAGGCGCGCACCTTCAAGGTGGACAACTCGTCCCTGACCGGCGAGTCGGAGCCGCAGTCCCGCAACGCCGAGTTCACCCATGAAAATCCGCTGGAGACCAAGAATTTGGCCTTCTTCTCCACCAACGCCGTCGAGGGCACTGCCAAGGGTGTGGTCATCAGCTGTGGCGACCATACCGTCATGGGTCGCATTGCTGGCCTCGCCTCCGGCCTGGACACCGGCGAGACGCCCATTGCCAAGGAGATTCACCATTTCATCCATCTGATTACCGGCGTAGCCGTGTTCCTTGGCGTCACCTTCTTCGTGATCGCCTTCATTTTGGGCTACCACTGGCTGGACGCCGTCATCTTCCTGATCGGCATCATCGTCGCCAACGTGCCCGAGGGCCTGCTGGCCACTGTCACTGTGTGCCTGACCCTCACCGCCAAGCGTATGGCGTCCAAGAACTGCCTGGTGAAGAATCTGGAGGCCGTGGAAACCCTTGGCTCTACCTCGACCATCTGCTCCGATAAGACCGGCACCCTCACCCAGAACCGCATGACGGTTGCTCACATGTGGTTCGACAACCAAATCATCGAAGCCGACACCACCGAGGATCAGTCGGGTGTTCAATACGATAGAACCAGCCCTGGATTCAAGGCGCTCTCTCGCATTGCCACTCTCTGTAACCGTGCCGAGTTCAAAGGCGGCCAAGATGGTGTGCCCATTCTCAAGAAGGAGGTCAGCGGAGATGCCTCCGAGGCTGCTCTGCTCAAGTGCATGGAACTGGCCCTGGGCGACGTTATGAATATCCGCAAGCGTAACCGCAAGATCGCTGAGGTGCCGTTCAACTCCACCAACAAATACCAGGTGTCCATCCACGAGAACGAGGACGCCAACGACCCCCGCTTCCTCCTCGTCATGAAGGGCGCCCCCGAGCGTATCCTGGAGCGATGCTCCACCATATTCATCAACGGCAAAGAAAAGGTCCTGGACGAGGAGATGAAGGAGGCGTTCAACAATGCCTACATGGAACTCGGAGGACTGGGTGAGCGTGTGCTCGGCTTCTGCGACTTTATGCTGCCCTCCGACAAGTATCCCTCCGGCTTCAAGTTCAACACCGACGACATTAACTTCCCCATCGATAACCTGCGCTTCGTCGGCCTCATGTCCATGATTGATCCCCCCCGTGCCGCCGTGCCCGATGCCGTGGCCAAGTGCCGCTCGGCCGGTATCAAGGTCATCATGGTCACCGGCGATCACCCGATCACTGCCAAGGCCATTGCCAAGTCCGTCGGCATCATCTCCGAGGGCAACGAGACCGTCGAGGACATTGCCCAGCGCCTGAACATCCCCATCTCCGAGGTCAATCCCCGCGAGGCCAAGGCCGCCGTCGTCCATGGCGCCGAGCTGCGTGATGTGTCCAGCGATCAGCTGGATGAGATCCTCCGCTACCACACCGAGATCGTCTTTGCCCGTACCTCGCCCCAGCAGAAGCTGATCATTGTCGAGGGCTGCCAGCGCATGGGCGCCATTGTGGCCGTGACTGGTGACGGTGTCAACGATTCTCCGGCCCTGAAGAAGGCTGATATTGGTGTTGCCATGGGTATCGCCGGTTCCGATGTGTCCAAGCAGGTAAGACAGCTGATAGTCCTTAAAGTCATGAATAAATATCACCAAAATTGGTCATCAATTAGGAACATTATTTTCACATCAACTTTGCATTATCTCCCGTGATATTTCTATGTATTAATAACCCAAGATATTATTTTAATATTTTATACGTCCTTTAAATCGATGTGAGTACCTTGAGAAGAATATATCTTAGCAAATTCTATATTGGGATTTTGTAAAAGAAAAGTTTAAGGGCTTCTTCGAGTGCGGAATCACGACGACTTATTTTCCTTTCTGTATCATCTCTCAACTCATGTTATTTTTGGTTTCTGTGACTGTCTCGTAGTAAGTGAGTTGAGAACTATAAGGATGGCGCAATATGGAGCTGATATTGTCATATATTATTAGAGTAATTTGCAAACTAACCATATGCTCCTGTGTACAGGCTGCTGACATGATCCTGCTGGACGACAACTTTGCCTCCATTGTGACTGGTGTCGAGGAGGGTCGCCTGATCTTCGATAACCTGAAGAAGTCCATTGCCTACACCCTGACCTCCAACATTCCCGAAATCTCGCCCTTCCTGGCCTTCATCCTCTGCGACATACCACTGCCACTGGGAACCGTGACGATTCTGTGCATCGATCTGGGAACTGACATGGTAAGTTTCGTCCGCCGCCCCGAGCCCAGTCCAAGTTGAAGACTATTATGTGTAACGTTGCGATTAAGTCGAGTTTGAGCAAGTTAAATGTAAAGTTGTAGCCCAAGCAACCCAACCTCGGTTGATTACTGTTAAGAACTAGTCTCTAACGCACACTCTGAACCGCAAATCGGTGCACACTGGCGAGCAGATTCCCGCCATATCGCTGGCCTACGAGGGACCCGAGGCGGACATCATGAAGCGCCGGCCGCGCAACCCGGAGATCGACAACCTGGTCAACGAGAGGTAACCAACCCCGTTGCAGTTGCTGTTACAGCTCGTGACCGATCATCGCCAGTGCCAGTGCTAGGCTAACCATTCGAGTAGTTTAAGTGCTCTGTCCCCATGTCCCGCAGCTCTAGGCCAAGCTCCGAAGTAAATTTGAAAATATGTAAACCGTTGCTAATGTAACTACCTGCCATAATCCAATACTTAGGTGCCAGCCATTTCATTGGCCTACGAACACGCCGAAGCCGATATTATGAAGCGTCCGCCACGTGACCCCTTCAACGATAAATTAGTGAACTCAAGGTGCCAATCAAGTCAATTTCTACCCCACACTAATACACACACCACACACACACAAACACCCAGTCACCCACCCACCCACCACCTAATCTCAACCACTAAAATCGATCGACAAAAGTCTGAACTAAAAACAAAAGCGCAAAACAAGAGAAAACCATATAAATATAGCATATGTCTTACGTGTATGTGGCTGGATTGTAATTAGCATAAGTTTGGCCTAAACGAGAAGCGCGCATACAACTAACAAAGCCGTTGACACGTTTATGGTTTTACTAAAAAAACTCAACTAACTCTTAAGAATATCATCACTCGTACATGCCACCCAGCTATCCTCTCAGTTCTCCCATTTCTCTTTCTCTCTCTGTAGCATATTTTCCCATTTGGTGGCAGATATCCATATACCATATATCATAGATCATCTTTGTACATTTCGAGTACAACCAACACATTACCCACCGATCTTGGGCTTCCCCCGGAAACTAGAGCTGTAAAACTATCGATAGTCGCGTCATCTATTGTTTATTTTATATTTTTTTTATGGACCATCGATACTATCGCCCTAAAGAAATATTAGGGGTAGTCATTGTAGGGGTATTCTTGTAGATAAAACAAATACTCTAAATTTTATTACGCAATTTTTGGACTCGTGTAAAGTTTATTAAAAAACACATAAAAAACGTATTATTTTTTTATTTTAATATCTTAAAAATTAAGCTACAACGACTAAATATTTAAACTATCGCGATAGTCTAAAAACAAGCGATGACAAGCTGACCATCGATACTATCGATAGTATCATCGATAGTTTTACAGCTTTACCGGAAACCTATGTATACATACACATCCAACTGCTCCTACCGACTCCATGTACAATTCAATCAATATTCCAAACGAATACCGCCGACCTCATCTGCCATCCTCTGAACGCTCTAAATGTTAATTGGTGTGCGTCGTATTTCGTTATTATCTCACATAAAAAATACAAAAAAAAAAAAAAAACAAAAAAAAAAGCCAGAATACATACAATATCTCGCTCACGATTTTCGTTTTGTGGTGTAACTAACACTGAGTTAACCGTAAGATTCACCACCTCGACGTTATTTGAATTAGACAATTGATTGGCATTTGCAATGGATTTTCAGTTCGTAAGATTTGGCAAAATTTAAATATCAAAATTACCAATTGCACACGATTCGTAGCAACTAACCAAACCCAACCAAAAGTATTTGATTTTTCATGATTTCGTGATTTAACTCGAGAATTATCATTATCTTATGTTTAACTCTGTTCGTCACTCCACACCTCAAGCATTTAAGTCTCTGCAGCGGCAGCCTAAGTTAGATCTAAGGGGCGGGGCTCTCCCTCTAGGGTCTAGACTCTAGACCTTGCAACTTACCCTATAGGACATAAAAAAAACCCCCAAGCAAGGGTCGTTCCCTCAGCTCAGCAACGGATATTACGAGTTTTTGTGAGACTCGAAGCAGAAGCGGACGAAGCCGAGTTTATGTTTCCATAATTTATCGTATTTAATTTCATTTATTTTTTCCACTTCAACCAACTACCACGAACCGAAAAACCGACCAACAAACGATCGTTTGTACGGGTTAGGTGCCAGCCATTTCCTTAGCTTATGAGACGGCTGAATCCGATATTATGAAACGCCAGCCGAGGAATCCATTCCAAGATAAACTGGTCAACGAAAGGTAAATCTCTCTCTCTCTCTGTGATGATCTACAATCAATTACAACAACTACTACCAGAACAACCAATCAAACATCAACAGCAAGAACCGAATTTAATCTTTAAAAAATATCTAAAAATGTCAAGACACATATCCGAACGCCAATCCAGATCTTTGCCTCTTCTGCAACTCTCAACTATGAACCACCAATTAAAAATAAATCTCTTTTTTGTCACGCAACTTAAAGCAACTTAATTCCATTCAAATGTGAACTTTGGACGGCCAAAGATTTCACAGCAAGCCAAGAACAAAAAGAACGCTTTCTTTCTACCTACAAGTCGAAGAAATTGAAATCATTTTACTCCTATTTCTCTCTATATTATCAGCTATATCTCTGTCTTTCGATATATACTAACTAAACTAGCTTAAGTATTCCTTGGTTGAATGTTGATTATTTGGATATAACTCCACCAGTGTTATTATTCATGTTTTATGTTCCATGTTTGATTTGGTAGCTTTCCGTTCAACTTCTGTTCAGTGTTTCCTCATTTTACCTCAATATTCTTCTTCAGAATCTCCTAGTCTCTGATGATGATCAGATAGTACAAAGTAAATCCGTTGTTCAATATCTATATAATCGCTCCAAGGCGCTGTCTTAGAGGACTCGCCGTCATTTTCTTGTAAGCTATTCTCTAAGCACACTCACTGGGCTCGAAGAGGGTCCCACGATTGTCAAATACAATGTATTCTCTACAAAGAACCTCAATACGAATTACTGTTATTTTATATCTATTGATTTTAGTATTTTTGATTCAGATATGTATGGCCTCTTGATTGATTTTAGTTTTGTTTTTTGCCATCATGCAATATATATAAAGTTTTTTACGCTGATAAATGTACTCGTAATAATATATCCATAGCTATATATAATTTATATAATCTCTATAGGTTTTTTGCCAACTCTTTTTAAGTAATTAATCGATGATGGAGACAGACGCCCTTCGGCCAACGTATCAGACATACAAATTTTGCACTCGATTCAATAGAAAAGTTTACACTCGATTAGGAGTACATTTCAATCTATCCTTGTTGGTCATAAACTCAGTTATTATTCCTTCTCTTTCTCTGCTTAATTTTTGAGAACTTTCGCTCTTTTTCCACCTTTCTCCTATTCTCTATAATGATTCTTAAGGTGCTAAAAATCTCTCTTTTTTTGATAATCTTACATTCTCTATTTGTATCCCTTGATTTAACCTGGTTTTTTGACTTTGAACTTGTGTTCCACTGTAGAACTTCTACAGATCTATGTTTTTTGTTTACCTTTGAAGATCTTATTTTTTTGCGGTGCGAAGGTAAGTGACGACTCTGTGGTTGTTTCCCAGAAAGCTGAGGGAATTCTCTGAACACCTCCGAGCTCTAGGGATCGATATTAGTACCTAACTCTATGCTAGAGCAAGCAGGCCTATTGTTAACTTAGTGAGTCTGTAAATTGTATCCAATACTTACGTTTCTACTTATGCTAAACTATTATTATCGGTAGAAAACTTTCGATTTCGGCATCACTTCATTCACGACTCTCTTTCTTCAACTCCCAACTTAGACTTAACTCGACTCATTCAGCACATTCTTCCAATCAATCAGTCAGTCAGTCAAGCGAAGAGCTCTCAGTCATTCATTGAAATGTCTTCTTTTGAGTTGTAGTCGACCGACACTCACACAAAACCCCTCGAAACCAATCAGAATCACACGAAAATTGTCCTCTAGTAATAATAATGATAATTTTAAATCAACTTGGCGCCAATTAAACCCTACAACTACTACAACTGCCCATCCAACTATACCCACCTACTGTTTACTATATATATATATACCGACTCTACCTTTACTGGGTGCTCCATGCTCTATGCTCTTCAGCCCTAGCCTTAACTATAGTCTTAGCTTCGTAAGTACGCGGGAGCTAAGGTACAGTCAACAGCAGACGCCCCGAACCCCATCCAAAACTACTCTGTCTATCTGTTACGATCTATTAGTGATTATTAATTAGCGTATAAAGAACAAGTATTTATTATTCGCCCGCAAGCATATTTATAAAACTCTTTTATACAAATATTATTACATATATATTTGTAAACTTTAATCAGATTTTCCTTTTGTTTTTCCCTACATTCTTTCAACTCTTGTTATGTCTTTCTTTTGATTATCAAAACAAACCAACTAACAAACTTGCAACTTGCACCAAATACCGATAACTGAACTATCAATATAACCAATATTAATTGCCATAAAACGCAAGATTCCGGCCATTTCACTCGCTTACGAGCAAGCCGAGAGCGATATTATGAAGCGTCAGCCGAGAGATCCGTATCGCGACAACTTGGTGAACCGCAGGTCAGGAAAAACTTAACGCTAAGGTTATATAAAAACAAAAAACAAAAAAAAAAAAACAAAAAATCCAATATCCAAGTGTTAACCATCTTTTAGTTGATTAGTTGAGAACTAGAAAATGAACAAACATGCAACCATCTTTTACTTTTGTCAGATTTGAACTTTGTTTGATGTGTTGTGGTCGCGCGTTTCTTGCATCGTAATTTGGCCCACAATCAGGCAATAGATCAATCGATTCCCAACCAATTTTATCAACCAATCAATCGAATGCCAAATTCCAAATTTCACCCAGAAACTTTTGCGACTGTTTGTTCGTTTGCTGATGCGTTTCTGCGTTTTTCTTTGTTTTAAAACCAACTTCACACACTTGAAAATCCTAAAAAACAAAAAAAAAAGAACATACTGTTTTCTCTACTGTTTTGTGTTTCACATAGTTTCCTTTCGCTCCTGTTTCTATGTGACCTGTCTTTCTCCTTATGATTTCCGTTTCCGTTCTAAAACTCTCAATGTGGAATGAAATTATATTTAACTTTAGCTATTTCGAAAACAAACAAAAATTAACAGAAATTAACCTATTCTACTGTTATATTCATTATACGTTTTCCAATCCCAAAAACTTTAATTAACCTTTGATTTTGAGATGGATAACCCCCTCTTTGTATCCCCCCACTTAAATCCCTAACCCTAAGTGTTACAACAATTTGTGGTGTGTTTCTCGCACAACATTCTATGATCCGTACACAGATTTACCGTGTGTGTTTGTGTCTCATAATATATATTATGTTCGGGAACAAGTTTCCACTTAAGAACTGTCTGTTGTGCAAACAGTAGTAGTGCCTCACTAAAATAGAGAAACAAACAGCTGCTTCTAGAGAACTTGGCAAAGTTAGTTCAAGGAAAAACGCTCGCTCCAACGCTCGCCTGCATAAAATACACTGAAAAACACACACCACACACATCACACAACAAACAAACAGAGACAAGCAAAAGACTGAATTACAAAATCACAATATCGAAGCTTCTGCCGTTACTCTTAGACCAGTTAGTGCGTTACTTGTAGATGAGTTTGTTCGAGCCAACGACAAAACGAAAATCGCTTCAGTTGTGTTCTAGATACACCACATGATCGTTATATAGCCATACCTATATATACAGACCCTGACCACAATCTGGTGCCCTGTGCCAAGTCGCGGTAAGTCTGAATTTTGGGGAAGAGATGGTCCTGAAGGTACCTGAGAGAACATAGGTCAGCGTAACAACGATGGCATCGCGAAGTTTGGTTATAATTTTTGTGTGTGCAATGCTCTTGCGTGTTTATCTCTCTCTCTCTTAAGTTTGTGTTTAAGTGTAAGTTTATTTAATTGCGTTTATGTTTTATGTTGATTTCAATCGTAAACTCGTTAAACGTAAGTAAACGAAAAGGTTGTAGAGCTGCATTCGCCGATCCTAGTTAGTTGTAAATGGCACGCTTCAATGTCTTGTTGAGTACTGTATGTATGTATGTATGTCCTGTAGTTAGCCGCATGTTCAATTAGCATTAACAAATAACTTTGCTTTTCACATCCACATCCAATGCAAAGACTATAAGAAAGCCAAACAGTTCAAAATGCAAACTATTATGCGCCCTCACGCTTCTTGAGCAGTATTAACTGGTAGTAACAATTTGCTTTTGCGCGCTCTTAAGATGCAAACTAACGAATGAAACTCAGATGCAAATGAGATTCGATCAGACACAATCCACGCTGTATAAAGTAAAGTCGAACACTAAATCTAAACGATAAACATTCATTGCTTAAACAATCCATAAAAGAGCTTCAAGGTAAAGTGGCACTAACTCCAAACTAACAAATCTAACCCCGAGTACGGATTAGTACTCGGTTCATGGACTGGACCAGATGGTAGCGGTCCTTGGGCAAGGTTTTTGTTCCTCCCTTAAATGTTTTGTGTTTGTGTTCTTCCGCCCCTCTGTTCTTCCTGTGTGCAAACTTCTACCGCTTATTTTCAAGCATTTATTGTTGATATCCCGCCCTGTTCGACGAAGGAACAAAAACCTTGGCCAAGCCGCGTATGCTCCCTGTCCAAAGCCCGAAAACTTTGCCGCTAGCCAAAAACCGTAACGAGAAGTGTCTTGCGTCCCGAAAACAAACGAAACCCCACACAAATTGAAAATACCTTAGCAAATCCTTTAAGAGTTGTCTAACGAGCTTTATCTATTTCTCCCCACCTTCACCTTAACTCGTCACCCTGCCCCTTTACTAACCTAGGTTGATTTCGATGGCCTACGGACAGATCGGTATGATCCAAGCTGCCGCCGGCTTCTTTGTGTACTTCGTCATCATGGCTGAGAACGGCTTCTTGCCCAGGAAACTGTTTGGCATCCGTAAGATGTGGGACTCGAAGGCCGTCAACGATCTAACTGACTCCTATGGACAGGAATGGGTAAGTTTTATTTTCTTTTGTTGTGTTTGTATCTGAATCCTGCTTCCCAGGTTGCTTTAAGATCATTCAGTTCAGGCTAACCAGTTATAGTAACGTAATTTCATTCATATTCGAGTGAATTTCTTCACAAATAAATAATATTTGTTAATGACACAGGGCAAAAGTTTTCATTAATTAGAGGCTTCATTAGAACCTTGAAAGAGACAA
>JAEIIF010020000.1:0-19074 GCA_018874455.1 Drosophila trapezifrons | reverse complement strand
AGATCTGTTTGCTCACACGGACAGACAGACGGACATGGCTAAATCGACTCGGCTGGTGACTGCCTGTTACATACATTCTCGGTTTGCATTAACTTATAATACCCTTGTACCCTATGGGTACCGGGTATAAAAAATATAAAAAATTTATCGAATTCTGAATAAAATGTTTTTTAAAGTTATTAGGCCTCTGATTTTAGCAAATATCAGTTGTAATTCTAATACCTAAAAGATTCATTAATTGAATTGAATAAATACTTTTTGTTTTTAAATAACATTATTTGTCTTAATACCAATTTATTCTTTAAGTTTCAATATCTAAATATCATTGTAATATGTTCACCTTAAATAATAAACTTTACTTTTTAGTTTTCTCATGTGTGATCTTATCAAATTCACCTAATTGAATCAAAAACGGGAACACTACTCAAGTGACTCAATGTTCCGAGCCTTTCCCGGAGTTCCAGTCTTCGCTTATCTATCGCGAAAAAAAAGTAGCGCAGCTTATCTTCTATATATTTCGTTTTTTATTCTTCGCCCTATTGCAATCGCGTCATAAAGTTCCGCAAAACTTAACATTTGTCATACAAGCAAAAGAAGAAAATACAATCTTGTATATATATATCACGAATATACACAGAATTCTGCACAAAATTATACAACTTTGCCACTTTAATATTTTCTTTTACTTTTTGTACGCGATCTTCGTGAAGATCACGTCAAAATTGTGTGCTCTCGATTTTTTGGCATGCGAAAAGCATTTTGTTTTGTTTTTTCAAAACGGTTAGGACACCCACTCACTCTCGGGGACTCTTGCAGAAGAGAAGAAACACGGCGAGAGTTATAAATTGTTCAATATCGGCCGTTCGGCGAACTGAATCGGACTGTCGGCGCTGCCTCTGCTCAGTGCTCAGTGCCTTCCGTCGGTCCGCCGTCTCTCCCGCTCAGCTGCGAGTGTCACTGCCACTAGAGCAGCCGGCAAAAGCCCCCAGACGACAACAACCATAAACGCCTATCGTCCCAAAGAGATCGCAACCGGAGAGAGCGTGTCTGGGAAGAATGGAGACAGCAAGGCACAGTGCTAGAAAAGCGGTTTTCACCTGACTCTCTTGTTCTAGGCTTTTTTTTACATGTTGAAAGAATCCAATCTCGGCTAGTTATAAAATTCTAAGAATTCACAACTGGTTCTGCTCTGATTAATATTAAAAACTTTCCGGAAAATCAAATTGTTATCTATTATTTTTAGTATAATAAAATTTTTAGCAATACTTATAATTATTTCAGCATTGGTGCAATATTAATTTACTGCAGTTAAATCTAGCGAGACTCCACTGTACAATATCCAACCAATTTTAACGGTACACACGGTGCGCTCTCTCCCACTCCAGATCTCTCTCGCCCACGCCTGCGATCGGGGGTCGTAAAAAATGCGATGCGATAACAAGAGTGGCTTCGATTAGCGCACGAAACAAAAACAAAGCATCTCACGCATTGGGAATTACAGCAACACGAAAGAGGAAATTAAACGCCAGCGACAACAACACAACTACACGAGTGTGTGTGGGCGGCAACGCAGCCAAACATATGACCAACCTGAGAGAGAGAGAGATGTGGAAGGAGAGCGGCAGAAAGAGCGACAGCGAGAGCAGGGCGACGTTGGCGCCTGTCTGCTTTTGCCGGCTGCCGTCGACTGCGCTGCTTTTATGATTCATTTATCAACGTCAAGGCGTTAAGAGTCAATGCAACTAACGGGAGACGCAAGGAGGCAACTAAAGGGGGTGCATAGTGTGAAAACTCTGGGCAAACAGCAACAATCAGTACCTACAGCGGTGGCCAAAATAATAGCCATTAATATGAATAAAACTAAGGCATAGAAGTAAAATTTAAAATCTTATTAAAATCAGCCTTTTTTAAGCAGACTTGAATTTCCATAAGCGTTCATCGTTAGCAAAGGCGTTAATATATCAATAGAGTTGTAAAATGTAGCCCATGAAAGTACAGGGACTATAATTTACAATGACGTCTGACGGAAAGTAGTATTTTACCTAAATATGTAGTTCGCGGACTTGTGCTATAATTACAACTAAATAACTAATAAATAATTAAGTTTATCCCTGAAAATACCAGTGCTATTGTCTTGACCAGATCTGTTGTGTATCTGCACTATTTGTAGGTTTGTTGGCTGCTTGCCGAGAGATCTATACATAGGTAATTTTTTTGTTTTTAGATCAAGAAGCAACAACAAAGTTTTCGGGAGCGTGTGGGCGCCCAGAATTGGGTTAACGGTGTACCGCATTGGACTGGTTTTAGTTGTTGTTGCTGCCACCAGTCGAACTTCAGGTAAAATCAATAAAATATATGTTATTTTTTCATACTGCAGGGCCTAGGCCTAATGCAGAAATATTCCCTAATGAGCAAGGCGCACTACACACTACACACAACAGACACAGACAACCACTCGCACAGGAAGCTCAACAACACTTGCGGCATTTAAATTAGTGACTGTGGCGGAGGGGCGACGGCGGACGCGAAGAGGACGACTCTCGAGTGGTGCAGGCATAGAGGTGCATGTTGCAACAACGGCAGCAGAAACAACTACAAACATGGCGTGTTGCAAGTGCATTGAGTGGCGCTGGCTCCAAGTGCTGAAAGAAGCCACAAGCATATGCAGACGACTTCTTCGCCACGTTCATGCGGAGCAGTGAAATGCAATAACTCTTTGAAATGGGAAGAAGGTAACGTATTGTATACAAGAACTTGAGGTTTATTCTTTATAAAGCATGGGAAATATTAAAAAGGGATTACTTTAACAGAACACACAATAGGAAAGGCGTTTAACGTGCGTTTAGTAGGTTCCTTATGGCGTTTGCTTTTTCTAGAACTATAATCATAAAATAGGGAGTTGGTGGCTTGTTCCTTATGGCGTTTCCCATTTCTAGAACTATAATCACAGGATAGCGAGTTGTTGGCTTGTGCTGTGAATGTTGGGCCTGACATGGTGATGTCCGCGCGATCTTCTCGATTTCCCACGCATAACCGACGGAGGGCTGGCTAGCCAGCTACCTCTATGCGGCGCTGCGACGTTGTCTATTTTGGTTTTGGACGCCAGCCGAAAGCAGCAGGCGGAAATGCTATGCCTTTTATATATTTCTCTTTGCAGTTCCCTTCTTTAGCCACTTCCTCACGCCACTGCCACCGACCCCTCTCGCTGCCACCGTTGTTACCTGTGACCGTGCTAAACAAATATGTTTTTCCATAAGGCGAATGGAATGGGGGTGAATGGGGAAGGGGGAATAGGGACAAATGGACATGTGCCGTTGGGGGCTAACTGTTAAATGCCAAATCGACTGCGAAATGTTGTTAGTGCTTTATGTAAATGTCTTGTGCCTTGTTTTGTCACGTTTGCTTCTTTTTTTGCCGCAATGCACGTGTGTTGGTTGACGGGGGGAGTGGCGGCGGTGGGGGCGGAACGGAACACACGGGTCACCCTGTTGGGGCAGCAGCTTGTTGACATTTTCCCGACATTATATTTTTATGCTGGAGAAACGGGAACAGCAATGTGTTAATCCCAAATAATGTGGCAGGGAGGCGGAAACCACTTGAATAGTTTCTTAATCCAGGGAAAACTCACACACACAGGGACAAACATTTATATGTGGGGAAAAATCAATGTGTGCAACCTCATGAGCCTGTAGGTGTACGTGTGTTTGTGTTGGAAGCCAGACCAATTGGACTAACGGTGCACTCTCTTTTTATGAATGAAACTCCCTCCTCCTCCTACCACCCCTCCCCGCCCACTGCCCTATACTTCAACTCACTGCAGGTACACATGTATGTCTTGATTGCTTTTGCTTGCTCGGATCACCCTGTTCGGCGCTTGCAGTCGAAGAAACGTTTAGAATTTATTGCTGGGCCCCCACTTTTCCGCTGGCTTCTTGGAGTTTTCCCGAGCCCACAACACTTCAGTGCACACTCGCACACACACTCGCATACACGCACAACACACACACTGGGTATTGTTTTCCCGTTTTCTCTTGTGTGTCATTAATGGCCGACAGCAGGAAAAGCCAACGAAACAGTTCGGAAACGGCGACGGGTCTCGATTTTGGCTTGAATTTGGCAACGCGCGCACAATCCGCCTACTTGTTTAACCAACAAACTAGCTTACATTATCCACGGTCTCGTTAAAAATAGTATGAAAAATAATTACAGAAAGACGGCCGCAGAAGACACCAGTGTTGCCAGATACAAATTTTGGTTTCCCCCTAAAAAATCTCAAGCAGTCGAGATTTCCCCCTAAAAGATCCAGGTTCCCCTAAATTAAAAAAATCGGCCAGAAAACTAAAAAAAACGAAAATGTTGATATTATTTTGTATTTTAAGAGCATTTTTATATTTAATTTTTCGCATGCAAAACATACGAAATGTTTGCACTTTTTCTATCATAACTTCTCTTTGATATCTATTAAGTACAGAATAAGTTGCTTTGCAAGAAAATACAAAGTTATTCATTCAAAAAATTAGGTAAAAAACGTGAGAATGTGAGAACTTTTCTTGTGGACACGGCGCCTGAACTTGGAACATTTTTTACAGTAACATTTTGTTCAAAATGGGTTTTCGAAAGCTTTGGAAATTGAAGAAAAATAAAAAAAGTCAATAAGAAAATATTGCAGGATTAAAAAAGATTATTTAATTGGTCTCGACTGGTCTATCTGTGATACTATCCAATCAGAATCCATGGTTGCTGATCAGTTTAGCAGGATGCCAATTACTTTACATTTTACGTGGAGTTTTGACACAAGCCTCACACAGTCTGGCAACGCCAATGTATAGTGTGGCCCGTTTTCTGAGAGGAAAAAATCTGGTCTTTTTAGGAGGAAATTGTAGTATTATGAAGTTAGTCCAAGCAAATAATTAAAGCCCAAACATTTTAGAAAAATAGCTAATTTTGTATAAAAACTCGGTAAATAGACTGAAAATAGTGCAGGAAAAGGTGACCATGGCCAACGTGGAATCTATGATTGTGGAAGAGAAGCCCCAGGTCAAGCAGATTGACCGCGAGAAGGTTTGTTTATGAGGGAACCGGCGTGGTGATAAACTATGTTTTGCATGTTTTTCCCGGACATTTTTCTAATTTGAACTATTTTTATCTCGTCTATTTCTACAGACCTGCCCGCTGCTGCTGCGCGTATTCTGTTCCACGGGACGCCACCACTCCGTCTCCGAGTACACGTTCGGCAATGTGCCCAGCAACGAGCTGCAGATCTACACCTGGCAGGACGCCACCCTGCACGAGCTGACCTCGCTGGTGCGCGACGTCAATCCGGATACGCGCAAGAAGGGCACCTACTTCGACTTTGCCGTGGTCTACCCGAACTTCCGCAACGGACACTTCCAGATGCGCGAAATCGGAGTGACCTGCACCGGCCAGAAGGGCATCGACGACAACAAGACACTGGCCCAGGCCAAGTTCAGCATCGGTGACTTCCTGGATATCTCAATCACACCGCCCAACCGGCTGCCTCCCACCGCCAGACGCCAGCGCCCCTACTGATGTGGATGGATGTGCCGCCGATCTCTACAAACTAATAATCCTTTTTTATTCTTTCACTTGACACTCAATGAAGTATGGACATAATTATAAGTGGAATACAAATTAGAAGACGACCTACATACGAGCTGCTTGACTTAAGGGACTATATACTGCGAGCTGGTGGCTATCAGTTCCGGTAGATGCTGTTCGGGCGCTTCGACTTCTTCTTGCCCAGCTGCGTCATGTCGATCTCCAGGCCGTTGGGCAGCACTGCGCGGT
Source organism: Drosophila trapezifrons (assembly GCA_018874455.1). Classification (NCBI taxonomy): domain Eukaryota; kingdom Metazoa; phylum Arthropoda; class Insecta; order Diptera; family Drosophilidae; genus Drosophila; species Drosophila trapezifrons. The sequence goes on along the minus strand of JAEIIF010020000.1, from coordinate 13,266 downwards.
TCTCCTCGTAGTTAATGAAGCCGTTCTCCTGCAGCTCCTCCTCGTTTTCGCGGGCATTGGGATCGCACTTGATGCCCGTCTCGTAGTGATACTCGCGTTTGTTGCCATCGGGATCGATGTAGCCGTAGGTGCCCCTAGTGGAGTTAGGTGTAGTCAGCTTAGTCAGCTTCAATATCCTTTGGTTGTACTCACTTGGTGACGCAGTCGGTTCCGATTAACTCCTCCTTGAAGGAGCCATCGTCGTTCTCGTAGCCCCAGGTGATGCTGCCATCCTCGTTCTCCTCGCGCCACTTCCGAATGGTCTGGGCCACGGGTCGCTGGCGCCTCTGCTGCTGCTGCTGATGCTCGGCCCGCTCGTCCTGCAGTTGATTCTGGTCGATGAGTGGACGCGGTTGGACGGGCTTGGGGCGCGGTCTGGCTACCTGTTGTGGTGCCGGTGGCTCTGGACGGAAGGCGGCTGGTGCCGCTGGTCTCGTCCGGATGACAGCCACCCTCTGGGGCTGAGGCGGCGGCGGAGGTGGTGGCGGAGCAGCTGCCGTTGGCGTTGGTCGCTCCAAGCCGAATCTCTGCGAGCTCTCGAACCGACCGATGCCGAAGTCATTGAAGGCGGCTGGCCGGTTCTGAGGCGTTGGAATGGAGGGACGTTCGGCGGGGAAACGTGCAGGAGCAGGCAGGATGGCCGCGGGCTGAGAGTCCTCGTTCTGGAGGAACTGCTGCACCGGCGACGGCTGCTCAGCGGGCTGCTGTTGGCCGGCAAGGAAGGCGGCAGCTGCCTGCTGGAACTGCGATTGCTGGGCCTGGGCCAGCTGCTGTTCCCGCAGCAGATTCGGCAGATACGGCTCCGGTTGCTCATCCTCAGCGGCCTCAGTGACGGGTCGCTCCTCGATGGCGATGCGTTGCGTTACTGCTGGGAGGATGACGTTCTGTTGGCGCAGCGACGGTCCCGGACGACGGACCCTCAGCACGGGCTGGCGGTGGGGCACTTGGCCAGCTGAGGGTACCGCTCCGGCGATGTTCAGGCGCTGCGGGTAGTTCTGGGCCTCGGCCAAAGCGAGGGCGCCGCATAAGAGCTGGATGGAATTGGAGATATTCATTAGTGGAGGCCATACAAGGATCGAGACGGAACAAGGCGTTGCAGCCAGCCGCTTTGGTAACAGCATGCCGCACGTGGCCAAGTTGCAGCAAGCTTTTTTGGCTCTGCCCCTTTTGTAAACATTTTTATTTGGTCAGTTTTGTAGCTTGCCGGGTTTCTTAGAATTCTCTATGGCTTGACGGTTTTGGGGGCGGAAAATCCGTAACGGATTTGGTAAATTAGGATAGGTAAAGTTTGGTAAATGAAGTCCAAACTGAGTTGGTCAATAGGTAAAGCTTAAATACGGAAAATCCGTTTAGGTTTCAGTTTCTTTATTTTGAAATTGGTGTTAGTTTTTATTGTATAAATGGGAGAAAGATAAAACGATAGGTTCTTTTCTTTTCTTCTTTATTATCGATTACTAAGCAGAAGACATATATTTAAAGTAATATCTCCACCGTGACAACTTTTAATTTCTTAAAATCCAGGACTGCCTTTTCCAGCTTTCCGCTTTGGTGGCCGAAACACACTTTTCTGGTAGCGGCTCACCTCACACCTCCGTGCAGAAACTGGTTTAAAGTTTATCAACCGCCTTATGTACAGCGCCAACAATTTGTAATTGTAACGGTGTGGTGGCAACAACAACAACAACAACTGTGGCAATAATGTAATGGCAGTAAATGTGGAACATAAAACAAATCGCGATTTCTGCCCCGCCTCGCTGCCGATCGATCATAAAAGCCGAAACCCAAAGCCAGGCCAAGACAAGCTCAGCCGCACACAAAAAAAAAAAAAAACCCCAAGAAAATCGAAAACATTTCAGACTTGCCGTCTGAGTTGCGTAATTTGCATGGCCGGAGTTATGCGACTCTCTTAGCAGCAGCGGCGGCATGTGGCATGTGGCAAACACATTGGCCGAAAAAGTTTCCGGTCCGCGAAAGAAGTCAAAGTCTAGGACAAGTGTCCGAGCGACCGCCGCGTTGTTGGTTACTGTTTTTAGCCACGATCTCGGTGTTTCAGCTTTTAATTAGCCGCAGTCTTTGTTTATTACACAATTCTAAATACACTCGGAGTATGTAGCCGGCTTACAGCCTTTGGAGTCTCGGTTTCGGTTTCAGTTTCAGTTTCAGTTTACATCTGGCCACGGATCTGATAACTTTTTGGCCCACTTTATATATAGGAATTACTTGGGCTGGGGGAAGTAAATAAAAGTCAATAAGGAATTACGTTTTCCATTAGAGTTCTTGACACTATTATTGGAAATCTGAGCTGGGCATTAGACAGAGATTGTTGGGTCAGTAAAGGGTGATAACGTGAGGGAATAATCATATGTGATCTAAATATAGAAGCATTGTTTTAGTTACTATTACCTATTACAGTTACTACCTTTATTAAAGTGGTAATACTTGTAACTATTCATTTCTGTAGGAAAACATGAATAGAATTAGAATAACACTCTATATAGGGAGAATATACTTTTATTTTTACTCATAACTGTAGCCTATTAATTATGGGAAATATATTCATAAATAGGAGTTGTTCTCTCTCATATTTATAGTACAAATAAAGTTCTATAATATTTTACTGTTAATTATTTCCCAATAACTATATAAACATATTATTTCCATAAATATATAAACCAAAGAACCCAATTATGAAGCATAAAATAGTTCACAGCAAAAACACTGGAGGTATTTATAATTATTTTATAATTTCAACAACCCCATAAAGAGTCACTGATCTTTATTATTTAATTATGAAATATTTCCCAGTAGCCATAAAAGTGGGTCCACTGTCTTTTTGTCTCCCATAATTCAATTGTTCAAACGTGGATAGCTTTTTTTTTCCAGGTTTTTAATCAATCGGTTCAATGAAGCCTTCGGCTCATGCAGATTTTGTTATGTGTTGCATGCAGTCAACACATTTTTCAGCTCCTATTGCTGTTGTTTTTGTTCCATTATTATTATCCATTACTTTCCTGTATCTGAGCCAATGGCCTGGCCATTCAAGCCGAACATTCCAGTGGCTTGGCTGGCTGCCCAACTACCTGGTCAAGTGAACTACTTGGCTTTAAAGCTAATGAAAAGCCAGGCTTGATAGAGACCAAGACGCAGGCCGAAGAGGTACAGTGAGGCAAGGCCTGGCAGACAGACACTTGCAGGTATTTATTTGGGGTGCATTGCTCGGCGGGGAACTTGATTTGATTTAATTGCTTTCATGACTCCGCCTTGCGTCTGCGTCGCAGTTCAAGGAAACCGACAAAAAAATTCCGAAGTCGCTGGGTGAGTGCAATGGAAGGTGTTCCCGTCTCTCGAAAAACCGAACCAGGTGAGGCCAAGCCCAAGCCCCAGGTGGAATGGAGTAAGTTCGATTCGTGGGCGTAGGCACTGCTGGCGGAGGAGCATCATCAGCGAAAAGACAACAAAAGATGATTGCTGGTGCAGGCTGCCGGTGGTCCGTCATTAGCAACAATAACTTGGCTAAGGACTCCTGGAATAATGGCCTGGCCTTGACTGGCCGTTGGCCATTGACCGAACGAAATTGAAATCGAAATCCCAGGCGGACACAGAAAAAAAAGAGAGCAGGTAATCCACTTGTAAGAGGTTCTTTAGGATTAAATTATAGAAAACATTTTTTTCTTGGATAATATCACCATGAGCTTTCCTTATATCAAATTTATACTTATCAGATATTATTTAATATAAAAGAAGCTAGGATTTGACCCTCAACTCATGTCTTTATTTTCGCTCTGTGCAGGAGTCCGAACCCGTCGATCTGGGATAGTTGTCAGTGCACTTTCGAGCCGGCTTCGGTCTCCCTCGGATATGTAACACTTTAGCATGTATAAAGACTTATTTCTTATTTATGTAGGTTTATGTACATATACTATACACCCGTTCATTACGTAATCCTCAAGCACACACACAGCACACACTACGCCCAACTGCGTTGCCGTGTGGGACCAGTATCTGTATCTCTGTATCTGTATCTGTATCCGCGGCAGCAACTGCATCTTGAGGTGGAGTGTGCGTGCCGAGAATTTGCATCGCTCCCTGGCTGCCTTGGGTGCGTTTTTGTGGATCTCGATTGGCCACAACTAGTTATTAGCTGCGACCTTGATACACATACTACGAGTACCGTAGTCGAAGCTCACAGCTCTCGCACAATAACGTGTCGTGACGAACTGCGCCCGAAAAACTAACCGGCAAGCTGAGTGTTTCTTGTCATTAACAATTCATTTTCTGGCCCAAAACTTTTGGCAAACTCATTAGGCCATATCCACAATTTGGCCAAGCCACAACAAGTCAATCAATCAATCAAGCAATGCCATGAAAATCTTATTAGATTCGCTGATTTATGGGGTTTTCAAGAGGTTTCTTTAGGTGGGAAAATTGTGGAAGGATTGAAGATTTTACTTTATTCAAAGCTACCATATGAAAAAATCTATAAAATAGGGTCTTTATTAAGAAATATGTATTATAGATATTATTAAATTCTTCCCTTATGTTTTGGATACTTTTTTCTGCTATTAAGTTATATATCGAGCTTAACTTATGACTTTCTGATTAAAACAAAGGTTTTCAAGGTCTAAATAAAGTTCTTGTCATATTTTTCATAAGTTATTGTGAACAAAAAACATTTTATCTTACAGAAATTATTTGGCAAAAGGTCAGAAATTAAAATTCCATTAATACACTTTTAATCTATCGTCTTTGTTGACTTGGAAATTATTTCCTCGTTAAGGAAACCAAGATCAATTATTGTTTTTTACCTTCTTCTGTGTCCATTGATTTCGGTGAATGTAGCCGCAATTAATTCAATTTATTTAAACAATAATTGACAATTTATCAGCTTTGCGCAGTGGCAAATACCTTTGAAAGACAACAAATTGAACTTAAGCCAATTGTGAGTCCATTTTGCGAGCTCAATTTTTGCGGGTTAATAATAGGAGTGAAACAGGAGAAGGTTGGTGTGGGAGGGGGGGAGAGTTTTTGGCAAACCTAAGGCGGAGCTGGGCTTAAAGCCAACAAATGCTCGTTAAAATTTCTGACCCGAGGGCTACGCTTGGGTTGGGTAATTCCTCAAACGGAATTCTTTGCAAGACAATTGCTGGGTGATTGTATCGCGGATTTATGATGCGAGTTTCTGATCTCTGATTTTATGATACAAAAGCCACTGAAATGTCAATTGGCCAACATTAATTGCTAATTGCATTGCACTGCCTCGCGGTCACTTTCTATAAAATGCAAATATAAATGCGAGTAGCAAACGTCTCAATCCGCGATTGAATGCGGGTTTTAAGCTGGCAACCGAACGACCTTCGGGTGGCACAGCACATTTATGAGTGTGATTCATAAGTGGCCTATAAACTGCTCACTTGTGGCACTCCAGATCCTCCGACTTACCGCAATTAGTTGGAGTTTCATGGTGAATCCGGCGGGAGTGGCAGCTCCTCTTTGCTCTCCCAGTTTGTGGCAACACTTCCGCAAAATACACAAAATATTCCCGAAATTAGTGATCTATCCGCAGGGCACCAGTTGCTTCTTGGTCGGACGGTGGTCGTTGAAATGCTGGGCCCGCCAGGTGCGCAGGCGGTTTTATAGCCGCAGCTCCGGCTCAAGCACCGGCAGCAGCACCAGCCACAGCCACAGCTCTAGCTCCAGCTCCAAGCGGAGCTTTAACCAGACGCGGGAAATTTATGTGAGGCATGTGCTTGGCATGGCTATGCAACTGAATGGCCAAGTCCGAGGCCCGAAAGTGGAGCGCATCTCTCGATGAAGTAACGAAAGTGACAGGGCTTAATGTCTTTCCTTTTTCTTTATTTTTTGCACTCATTTGTGGACATGAGAATGGTTTGTCTCGATCAGCTCCGGGAACGTGATGAAGTTTTAAATTACTTTTACCGCCTTCATAATAATATGGCGAGCTGGCAACGCTGACAGTTAAGCTTCTTAGTTGCGATTTACAACCGCAAGCGTTATGACAACGGAGCGTATGCGCAATGGTTGTGGCCTTGGCTAAGTGAGTGTATAGCAAAGTTAGCAGAGTTGCAAACCTAAAATGTAAGAGGCGCTTTATAGATTCGGGGTTTTATGGCAACCATCAATTAAGGATACTTTAAGAAGCCAGAAAATGTTTTATTTAGGATTTAAGATGTTATTAAATATTTAATTTATCCAGCAAACAACTTACCAAGTAATGGTATTGCATATTATATAAATAAAGCGGGTTTAATACAAGTTTTTTACAGATAAAGTCCCATGGTGAGAGAAAGCTTGTAGCCAAAAATTGTTTTATTCTACTCTAAAAATATATATAATATTCATATTTAATGCCGAATTAATTTTCTTTCACAAATTAACCAATAAAAAAACAAAAAACCGTTTTGCATATCATAAAAATACTGCGTTTTTAATGCAACGAAAGTAAGTATAAATAAAATAAAATCATATAATAGATAATGGTGGAGTGGAATGAGAAATAAAACGATTAAGTGCGGGTGTGCCATGTCCCCAGTAGGTAGGTCCAATATATCACAGTTTTAGGCATGTCATAACGAAAATTGAGCTCGAGTCCCTGTTGCAGTTCCTGTTCTTATCCCAGTGCTTCCGATCACTCGACATCCTTCATGAGGCTGATGGCAACGGCGCCAATCAGGCCACTGACCCCCATAATATTCAAGGGCAGCAGGGCGTCGATGTGTTCCTGCAGGAAGAAAAAGAAAACAAATAAGGTCAAAAAGACTGCCATATAATCAGAGAATGCGATGGCAGCAGCACCCACCAGTTGCCAGAGGAAGGGCACAAGGATTAGGGCAATTCCTGAGGCCAGGTTGCCCAAGCCGACGCCAAAGTTGCGAACAATTGTGGGATACTGCATCGCTGTGTAGGTGGGAATGATGGCGTTGTTGGCTCCAATGAGAGACTTGGCTGTGGAGGTTTAAGAAGATTAATGCCAGTTCTCTACCGTAAACCCTAGCTCAGAACCAGATTTCTTGTGGGATCAAGTTCTTGTAAGATTCCAGATAAGGACAACTCACCGATGGTGGCCAGGGCAATCACTCCCGTCTGGTTGGGCACCAGATTCGTGGCCAGGCAGCAGAGCCCCGGCAGCAGCATGTACCCGATGAGACTCCGTCGGAAGCCCAGCTTGAGTACCACCACGATGCTGACGCAGATCGACGCGGCCTCCACGGTTCCGGCCACGGCGTTGTTAATGTACATATTCCCGCCCAGGTTGTTCATGTGTAGGGTGAGGCCGAAGTAGACGATGATCAGCGTGAGCCAGATGATCAGGGTCAGGCAGGTGGTGCGCCAGTACTTGGCGCCGAACACCACCAGCAGGGGATTCACAGGGCCATTCAAGGCGGGATCTGCAGCCTCCGCTCCGGCTGCTCGCACCTCTTCTACTTGGCCGGCCAACTCTGGCGGGGATTGGGGGACGACGACGACGACTGTCCGGGGCACTGCCGCCTCGAGGGTCTTGCGATAGTTGCTGGGCAGGCTGCCAGTGGTGCCGTTCATCTTGGCCGCTCGCTCAATTAGGCGACACAGCTCATCCAAGCGGCCCTGGGCCAACAGCCAGCGGGGTGATTCCGGCAGCCAGAACCTGGAGGAGGAGGAGAAGAAGCCGGAAAGAAAGGCGGTGAGAATCACTGTCGTGCCCAGAGTATTTATTGGCTGCTTGGAATTTTTTCATTTGATTCAAAAGCGGTCAGCTAATGTGGCCAATCCTCTCTGCCCCACTTGGCACCGAAGGATAAACACTGAGGAATGTCCTGGCCAGGGGTTGCTTTGTCCCTGTCCCGGAATCTAATTGATCCCACGCATTGTGTTGTCCTCGGTTCTCTGTGCTGTCAATTCATTTCGTTGACTGCCTGCTGAAAATGTTTACGCTTTGAAGTTGAAATCGAAAGAGGCGAACCATTCCAGAGCTAACAACAAATGGAAACTAAAGTTTAATGCTTGTGGCGTACCTTTTTGGTTGTTTCTATTGCTCCTATTTAATTCAAGGGGTTTTAAGCTACGAAATATGCAAGATATACCCTGAAAACTAACTGAAAAACATTGGAAATTTAAGCCTTGCCCTTGTGCGGTCAGCGGTTATTATAAATATAAACTAAATTACTGCTATTATAGAAATGCTAAAATTTGGTACCATCATGTATGTACAATCTAATTTATTTAATGGATTGTAATAAAGGCAAACAACTAAGCATAATTCTTGTTAAATTAAACATAAAAAAACCTTAGTTTTCATAAAAATATTTGACTCTCCATTACCGAATAAAATTAGTACTTTTTAGTAATAATACTTTAGTAAAAAAAACTACTCTTATTAGCTGAATTGCTAGTGAAACTATTTTTTATAGAAATACTCTAATTATGCAAAAGAAAAAGGTTAAATTGGTATGATTAATGCAATAATATTCTAGTTTAATTCCGCAGAGTGAATCCATCCGTGATGATCTACTTTATTAAATTAAATAAACTAAAGGCATGGGAAAAACTCCAACTTCCTTCAGCAGAAACTTACCAAATGCTGAGCATGATTAGCCAGGGCCAGGAGATGACCAGCTGGAGGTGACGCCAGTCCCGAATGAGATAGGCCAGTCCGGAGGCGAGGACGTACGAGATGGCCACGGGCAGCAGGTTGAGAATGCCGATTATGGTGCGCCACTTGCCGGAGACCAGCTCCACCACCAGCACGAACGAAACAACAGTCACGGTCATTGATGCGAATCCAATTATAACACGTAGCGACATGAACATGGCCACCGATGTTGAGAAGGCCAAAATTCCACCTGCAAATACGGTGGATGGTGGCCAGAAAGGATGCCGGGGAAGGGAATGTCAGTGGCAAGGTCGGGCACGTAAATAAGAGTGTAAAGTCAATTAAAATCGCAGCCGGGCCAGAGAGCAGGACGAATGCAAATGCAGCTGTTAGTCGAGCGATTCACGGACAAAGCTGCATATAAATGACAATTAGAAAATGAATCCCACTCAAATTGCCATGGCCAGAAGGGCAGCGCCATCAGCTCCCTGCTCCCTGCTTTTATCTCGGACTGTTGCAATTTTCCCATGTAATTTACACACGAAAAAAGAGGACTTACAAGGCAATGGAGATTGAATAATTATAATTATTTACTTGTGAAAATAAATAGATTTTTTGTAGATTTCTTTCTTCTCAAAAAGAGTTGCAGCCTTTGTTCTTTCTATTTCTAACAGACTTATATTGGAATTGGATCGGGACCTTATAGATCCACCAAATTCTAGTTAATACAATTTCAGAGATCTGAGCACTTTTATGGTTATGTCTTATAAAAAAAACTATTTAATCATCGATTAATTTTATACCAAATCCCTCAAAGTTAATAACCTGTTGACGCTTTTATTTTTGCATCTCAACTCACCAAAAACACTCTGGATGGTCACGAAGGCCATTAGCGTGTGCCGCCTGCCAAAGCGATCCGATATCCAGCCACTGAGCACAGCTCCCGCCGCCGCACCCACCAGGAAGCAAGTCTCCACCAGGCTGACTATGTCGCGTCCGCACACCAGCTCGAACTCCTGGACCAGCGTCTTTGCCGATCCGTCAACGTCGGAGAACTCAAAGTGTGAGCATTGCCGGTAGCCCAGCTCGCTGGCGTTGGCTGGCCAGTTAATCAGTTGGTTGCCAATGTAAGTCACCTGGGAGTAGTCCATGTCCAGCAGGAGGCAGCCATTGGAGGTCTGACTGAGGTTGCGCCACTCGGAGACGCTCATCTGCCGGAGGTGGTCCGGTTGGGCACACCAGAAGTCCTTGCGAGCAGTCTGTAAATGAGTTATCGGGTTTGTATATTTATTTTGGGAATATTTAAGTGAGAAATATATTAACTTAACAGTTTTCCAACTATGTAAATACAAGTATTTATCTTTATTTATGCGTTATCTAGAAATAACGATCTTAAAGATAAGGACGGCGATTGCAAGATATATAAAATGTGCTTAAAAAGTCTATCATAATTAATTATTTATTCACAAAAAGTAGTTAACATAATCCCAGTTCTTTTATTAAACCATAAATAAATTTGCTCATAAAACTCCTATAAAAAAGTCAAAACCAGAACGAATTTTTCTCAGAATTTCGGCTGAAAGATCTCATAAGAATACCAAAATTTAGGCTGCTTTTAAAGATTTGATTCACGTTTGCATTTACGTGACCTATAGGTCATGTATACATGCGACATCATCATCTTCCCAATAAATAAATTAAAACTTTAAAACTTTGAATGGGAAGTTAGTATACTTGTAGAGCTATAAATCGAATCGAATCAGATATATATATTCGAACCAGTCGCCATGCCATTCATGTCGGTAGTAAACGTTTAAAATTTCTCCTTCCGCCCGCTGATTGCGATTAACCCGTAGTTAGTTTGTTTTACAGCAGCCCCATTTGTCATTGGCGAGTGTTTCGTGACAGGTTAACACGGTGGAAATTACTGAATGTTGGCTTGCAACACGAACACGAATGTGTGAGTATCTGATTGATGATCGAATCGATGAAAGCGGCTTATCAATCGCCGAAAAAATAAACAAACTCGCTGTACAACAGGTTGATAGCCCCTGTCCGACATGGGACGTGTCTCAATTAAACATTTAGCATGCGGCTCCGAGGAAATTGTTTCAAGTTCAAGTTGGAGTGTAACAAAAAGCGAAACATTTTCAATAATTAATGGCAGTGGGAGGCGGCAGTAAAAGCGAGTGTTTCTGGCCAGGCTACCCCCGGGTTTCCCTGGCCAGTCTGATGATCGCGTGGCAGGTTGTGGCCGGCCGTGATGTCATTTGTGGCCGCCGTGGCAGGTTGTTCTGTCGCCCCGGCGGTTACATGTCACGTTTCAGGCATTTGCATGGCGGCGACGGTGACGGCGACGGCGACTCTTGGCCAACAATGGAATTTCTGTAGCCGCGTGGGCAGCTCTAGACTTCGACTACACGGACCAGATAAATTTTTCGTTCTGATAAATAGGTTTGCAGCCGTGCCCCAGCTGCATCTGCGAGTGCGCTTTATGCAAATGGCACACTGGGCCTAGAGAACTTCTCCCCCGGCTTGGGATCGTAAACTGACTTAGAGAACTATCACTAGAAAAGGTATTTAAATTTTCACTGGAAAGAAAGGGGCTTCACCAGGTCAAGAAACTCAGCTGAGTGTTTGCCTAATAAAAGTCTCTAATCATTTGATCTAACTAATGGCTATTGTTAATGTCTCCAGTGACAATACATGAACTATTGTTTTTCAATCAGATAATGGCATATCCGTAATTGATTGGTTCGAGAAATCTCAATTAAATTTGCATTCAATGGGTTAGGGGAGAGTTCTTTGAGTTTATTAAATTATTATAAGTCTAGGAATGTTGGAGTTGTCAAGAGAACAGCTTCCTTTAACAAATTTTTGAGAAGATCACGGAAGTAATAAAATTTTAAGCTTTTATATTTCATTGTAAAAACTTAAACTTTCCGAAAAGTGTTTGAATTGATAAAGAAAGGGTTTTAATTAATAGATAAATAATTAAAACGTCAACAATTTAAGTTAGTTTCACGATTAGTTTATTTTTAATTCCATTCCGATGGAATTTATATTATTTTTTCTCTTTCTTACCTTCAAGCCAAATTCAAACAATATTTTTAACAACCTTTATGAGTTTACTTGTTTGTCTTGGATTTTTTAAACACAATTTCCAAAAAGATCAAGGCAAAGCTTCCCTTTTAGTAAAATTTAATTCCAACAATTTCAGAGAAATATCTGTCATCTAGCCTTCTGAGAGATTTTTAGATCGTAGATCTCCCCGTGAGACTGCTAAATACAGTACACGCTGTTCAGGTGCTCGCGGGGTGTTGTTAACTTAATTGCTCCAGGGTCACCTACTGACCCTAGGTGAGAAAGTATTCAAATTGCAATTTCAAATCCCAGTTCCGATCCGATTCGGTTTCCCCAGCGGATTGGAGACCAGTGTGCCAGTGCCCAGTGCCAGTGGCATGCTGAGTGGCTCACCAAAGTATTTCTGAGCATTTTATTATTATTGTCTAATTAATATATTTAGACAGTTAGCGGTCAATATTGGCCTCTGGCAGGGAGTAACCTTTCGAGCACAACCTTGGGCTGGCCGGCTGGCTGGCTGGCTGGAGTCGGGCCAAAGCACCGGCACCATCGATACCACCACCACCTGATATGGATCAGTTGGGAGTGGAGACTAATTGAAAAGTCTTGCCGCACGGCGACGCTGGGAAATCGTGTTGTCATGGTGCCAGAGCCACAGAGGCAGAGCCATTCCCTACCATAATCCACAAAGTTGTCATCTTCACAACAAATAACACAAAGCGTGCAATTTGCGGATTTAGCCAATTAAGATAAGGCAATCGGACACGAAGACCGTGTCAGATATATGCCATTAAATCGGTGTAAGCAAATCAACGACTTTTGGCTTGCAGGGCGAACATATATACGATATATGTACTGGATAGTAAAACAGCAAACTCGTTTCGGCTGCCACAGACAGTGTAAATTTGTTATTACTTCACGAGCAATTATTGTGTGTCAATAATTAAGCCAAAAGCGGTTCAGTTAAGGTTGCTTATGTTGTATTAGAGTCTAAGGTGTACTTTAAACTCATTAACAAACAGATAAGACTGCACACTTGGAATTAAAACCAAAATTAAAGTTTGATAATCAGGGAGTTCTTAACCGAACAATATTAAAACCAAGTCTTTTTTAATCTTTTCTTCGTATCTGTACAAATTATGAAAGTGTGAATGGTACTCAAGGCATGGTAGTTAAAAAATCCTAGAATTTAGGATTTTTTAGTTACTATATTATGACTAAAATAGTATACTTTGGTTATAAAAAGGCTAATTTAAGTTATATAACGTTTAAACATAAAAAATTAATCTGATGAATATGCGAAAGCTACTTTCTTTAATAAAAATCAGTAACCGACCATTGAATGCCTGGTCTTCAGTTTGTAGAAAAACCATTGCATACTTTGAAGCGGCTTTAGGTCTTAATTTTGCAATTAGAAAAGGGGAAATATTTTTTAGATTTCAGTAATGGTGTTATGATACTGTATTACAAATTTTATTATTTAGAGTTTTCATTAGTTTTCAATTTATGTACATTAATGTATTAATCTCTCATTGAAAGTGCGTATAGTCGTCTTG
>JAEIIF010019953.1:0-13085 GCA_018874455.1 Drosophila trapezifrons | reverse complement strand
AAGATTATTGCTGTCCCTGTGTGTGTGCGTCTGTCTGTGTATGCGAGTCTGCTGTGCGAGGAGAGAGTGTCTGTGTGTGGGCTGTTACACTCCATTAGCGAAAATCTCAGGCATTCGAGCTTTCTTTTTTTTTTTTCGTTATATCCCTTTTTTTGAACAGGCAATCGTGTTGAGTTCTTTTCACATTTTTTTGCGGCTTCCCCTTTTTTATAAGCACACGCTCTCCCTTACATACATACAGACACATGTATTGTCTCTTCCGCTTGTCAAAATTCAATGTCAGTTATGTCACTTCCGTTCGTATTGGTGCCGTGAATATAACTGTATGTGATGTATAAAGCCGCCATATTTGTTTCGTTTTGTCATCAGCGACTCGTAAAAATGGTATTTCCCCTTTTTTGGTTAATGTGTAACATTTTAATGCCTTCCATAAAAGCGTAAATTTTATGTACTTTACATAAATTTATAATTGTACAGCAGGAAATAAAGGGAGCCTATAAATATGTACTCAGGAAAACGAATTAAAGTACGCAAACAAATAAAAGTCAAGGCTAAATCCTTACAAAATGACACTGACTTCTGTAAATTCCAGAATCGTAACGGGAAGTATTGGGTGAAATTAATTAAAATTATTTAAGAAAAAGGTTCTTTAACAATTTATTTCAGGTTAGTTCATTATTTCTTTAAAAGCAGGAAGAAAATATATTACTTATTATCCAACAAACGCTTAACGATGCTTAATACATCAAAACGTTGTGGAAAAAACATAAATATATTAATATGGGATTTTATTTAAGATTTGAAAAGTTTTTGGGATATATTTTTAAAAAGTTTCGATTATATAAAAATATAAAATTATGTAATTTGCCTAAAAATACAAATATTGGTAAAGAAACCAGGTACTAATAACTTTTGTAATCGAAATATACTCTTTTCTAGTTATTTTTCGAATTAGAAAAATGTTTAATTTAACATTCAATTATTTTGAGAGCAGAAAACAATTTAATAAATAGAAACCTTATAATTCCTTCTAAAATGATTAAGCACTGATGATATCAGAAGATGCTATTTCCACAAGACCTCTGAGTAATTATGATTTCTCATTTGCCGCCTCTAAAAACAAAAAAGGAACAACTTTTGACACGCTTTACAACTGAAATTGTAATTTAATATTTCGCAAACACCCTTGCAATTGCACTTTTCCACAAAGCGAAGGCAGTTGGTGGCCAGAGCAGTGACCAGAAGCAAAGGGACACCACCTACATCTCGCTCCATCGAGTCGCCTGTCGTCCGGGCAGACAAAACAAATCATTTTCGGTGGCTACCATTTGCAAACAAAAAAAAAACGAGGAAAACAACAGAAGCAAAAAAAAAACAAGAGTTCCGAGACTGTAAAAACAAACACTTTGCAGCTGCAGCACACGGAAAAAAACAGATCTTGTGAAGACTAAAAAAAAGAGATAACTCTAATATGTTAAATTATTTTTAGATGGTTTTTTAGTCTGAGGAAAAAGCTGGAAAAGGATATCCTTAGTGTGAAAATTAAACATTTGTGGGCAGCCATTGTAAATAAAGTTTCTTATCTGAATTTTCTTTAAGAAAATCCTTGTTTGGAATACTTATATTCTTTTTAGGAATATTTTAATTATTTCTCTGGGATTAGGCATTTAAAAAAAATATTTTTCCAGTCAAAAACACTTCTTAAAAAACCAAAATTATTTTTAAATCAAACGTCAAATGCACAATTTTTAAAAATTTCTCCATGTGCAGCACTGGGTATTCCTGATGGGGCTGGTGATTATTACTTTTTGGATCCATCTCATAAGCGGGCGGCTGCCGGGAGTGCAGGCTGCATCGCTGGCTGGAGTCGCGGGCCAAGATTGAGCGGCGAAACGTCCACGAAATCGTAAATATGCCACATAAAACGCGCTCAACGACGGGGCAACCGAGCCAACAACAACGACGACGAAGACGACAACCACCACTTGGTCACTGGGTGCAGTGCGACTTGATCCACCACTAAGCTGACCGCAACTAAAACGCTCCAACCGCCAGCGCCGTCGTCGCCGCTCCGCTCAGCTTTTCTCGGCCCGAGTCACTGGGTTCTCCGATCCGACGAAGTTCACTTTCGATTGGATTTGGTGAAATATAATTGAGAGCAGCAGCTCTGGCTCTTCTGCTGAGCTGGGTTGAGCTGAGCCGAGCCGAGCTGGGCTGGACAGGGCTGGGCTTTTGGGGTTCCAATGTCGCCTTCGCCGCGGACAATGTCACAGAGCTGGTGAAAATAAACAAACAAAAACCGCTGCGGCGACCCTGACTTGTGCGGCGTTGGCAAAAAGTGTTGCATTTCACCCGAATCGCAGCGACTTTACTTTCTTCGCGACATTTGCTGAGTTCAGTCAAAAAATCGGAGGGCGACGCCAGTTATAATAAAAGTTATACAAGCCCCACAATTGACCCCTTGTGAGCATAAGCAGAGCTTTGATCAGCACTTAACCCATTCACGACCATTTGGTAATAGTACCTTGACAATAAAAATATAAGAACTTATTTTAGGAGAATTTAGGATAAGATATTAAGAGGAATACCTCAATTATGAGTTGTATTTTCTAAAATAAATAAATAAAATAGTGATAGTCTTCAGTTCCATCAAAAATAATAACACAAATTAATTTTCTTAGCTTATAAATGATAAAAACATTATTTATGTTTAAGCTATCGCAGGTTTTACAATTCCTTTTATTTTAAAAGTCTGTACAATTCCCAGGAACGGCTTATTATATGATTTGTCATATATCTTGTCGTCATCGTATCGTATTTTGGACTTTACGCGATTCATTCATTGATCGATCACGAATAGCGAGCGAGTATCTTTTGGCACTTGTCAGCCGGCTGACTTGGCACGTGTTGCCGATTTGTTGTCGCCGCTGCCCCGATAATGCCTTTCCCAGCTGCCGCTGGTTTATTTTTTATTTTTGGTGCCTTACAATATTTCGGCTTCTGTCTTGACTTTGTTTTTTGTTTGTTTTTGCTGCTGGCGTCGATGAGCTAATCGCATATGACGCTCATAATTTCTTGCACGCGCAGCAAAATTTTGAGCCCTCAGCTGCAATAAAGTGGAGTGTTGTTGCTGCTGCCTGCGCTGCAACTGCAACATCTTTCATTATCTTCGCTCAACGTGCAGAAATGTTAAATATTCTTCTTATTTATAGTCCCTCTCGGTCAAGATTGTGTGCAGTAGTGATTCACTTGGCACTGGCGCCGTACAAATGTCACTGGACTTGGAGAAAAGCAAAGTGATCTCGAGAAAGGTTTTCCTAATTAATAAATTAATTTTTTTTAAGTATGAAAAAGATAGAAATTGTGACGAAAAAATATAAATTTAATTTCCCACAACATTCCACAGGCTTTTATTATAATAATAATTCCACGGAGTATCTGGTGAGGAAAATAAATTTCCAAATAGTCCCTAAGCCTAGGGGCTAGGGATAGGACGCACCAACCCTCAACTTGGCCATGCTTACATGTCAGTCAAACCCACAGGTCCAGATGCATATCTTAAGACGTTCGATGATGGCATAATATTCACATGCATGTCCTCATCGGACACTGAGATTCCCATATTTTCGGCACAAAAATCTTAAACCCTTCTTTTATAATGGGAATAAAAAAAGACTAAAGTTTCCAAGCGCCAAGGATGCACAGACATCGAACCGTGTATGCGGGCCTGTTATCCGATAGCGACGCAGAGCGGACAACAATATATCCAGGATCTCAGCTATTCCTTGCTGCTGTTCACTTGGAAACAAAGTTGCTTCTGAGATCGAACCAATTCGATATCAACACGGGAACGTGAGCCAAACAATGAGCACAGGACATGTGGCGAAGAGGACTATCCCAAAAACCCCGAGACCGATTGTCCCTCTTAAAATGTATGCCACGCTGAAGGAACTCGTGTTGGCGCATAAATTAAGCCATAAACAATTGGTGGTAAAAATTAGAAAAATATTTTAACAGTGTACATAAATATAGTTTTCGATTTTTGGGTGTGAAAATGTTCTAACTGTTGCTCCAGCTGCAACCCACGCTTGACTGCCATTTTACTTCTACGGAAGCTGAGGGGGGACGACCGGATAAGCGGCTATGCGATCCCGGATTCATGGCCGGGCAATGTCAACCAATTGGATTTTGTGGCGGCGGCAGACGTAGTGGCGGCAGTTGGACCAACCTTAGGCACTTAAGAGCTGCAAGGATTTGGGAACAGGGACGGCTGTGCGGCTCAATTACATCGGCGATTGAGCGTGAAATTGTAATGCCTGATTTGATTTCACGTGACAAAGGAACCGCGCCTAGACAGACACATGGTGATGGGGTTACACATAGGAAAAATGTGTATTTAGAAGGCAATCAATAATAGGTTTCACAAGTATTAAGTAATTATTTTTAAAAGTATGAATTTAACCTTTAAAGCTTCCCATAATTTGAATTTAATATAACAGAAATTAAGGGAAGTTTTCTATGTGTTCTAAACTTAATATCCCTAGAATTTAGGTAAGGAAACTAAGAAAATATGTAACTACCTATAAGAGACTCTTGATTCGGATCTTATTCCATGCTTAATTTCCAAGTAAACAACTTTTTGTATAGCTACCGACTTTAAATCTTTTCTGATCTATGATCGCAGCATATCTGTAAGTTTAATCCGTTCCTAAATCCTATTTTGTAACTTTTTAAACACCTTCAAAATCATAATTCTAAAATATGTCCTTTCCATAGGCAATTTTTTTGTAGTGCCTAAATGTGTGCCTGAGTTTTAGGACATCCTTCCTCCCGAGAAGCAGAATGCGAGGCTCGTTTTCGAATTGGACACACCCGCTAATTTGCTTGGCGCGCGACACCTTTCCGAGAGTGAAGTTGGAGCTGCAGCTGGGAGACGGGAGACGGGGAACTTAGGAGCTGAGAAGCTGAGGAGCTGGGGAGCTTTGGCTGAAGGTGGCGACCCGTCATGGTCACTTCTCGGGGCCCCAGCGACCAATGTCCAAAACCGAGCCGAATGCTGTTTTGTTTACACGCCGTGCTTTACGCCTTTCGGTCGGCACTCTCTTTCTGCCTTCCTGGAAGTATTATAGTAAATTTCTCGCACATATCTCGTGTGTCATTGTCGCCTGGCCGCCGTATCCGTATCGGTCCATCGCCGTATTCATTTCCATAGCCATCTGCGTCTCGGTTCCTCGCTGCCCCGTCCATCCCTGCTCCCCCTCTCTGCCAGATTATTAGTTATTATTTTTGCCATAAATGCAAATCAGCTACGCGCAATTTGCATATTCTACATTAAACCTGAAACGCATACTGTCTCGGCAACTCTAGTTGGGGACCGTAAAGACGGAGGGAGGACCCGGGACTCGGGTCCGACTTGGGTGTATTTTACGATTTGGCTTGACAGAGTTGTTCACTTCGTTTTCTTCATTGTTTAAGCACATTTTCGGGGAGGAAACTTTCCTTTTCTAAGGAGATTTGTGATATGGCTGGGAATCAGTTATGTTTATATATTTGGAAAATGGAAATATCCTTAATTTTTAACGTTTATCAAAAAATATTATTATTTGTATGTTTAACAAAATTCAAAAACCTTGAAATTAAAATAGGTTTGATATTAAAGAAATATGTTACGTCTTCTGATTTTATCTATTTAACAAATGTTGTCTTTATCACATGAATATTTCATTTTTTGAACGAAATATCTACAGAAAATTGGTTCAAGCAATCCTTATCATAAACACAACTTCTTAAGGAAGAAATACCATGTTTACGAGTACGTTAAAACCACGAGAAACAGGAATTCAACATGTTTTACTGTATCTTAAAGTATGAGAACATTTTTAAGCCCCAAACTAATTGAAATGTGCTTTGTTTTGTGATGTGAACTTTTTTCTAAAATACTTTTGGACACCATTTTGATTAAATTCAAATCCTCAGCAATTTCTATGGCACCCCTGCCTGAGGTACTAACTAGAAAGAAGCTAGGCTGATAAAAGGCTAGTAAAACTAATCAACGAAGGATCTTCTAAAGAATAAGTTTCAAAAAGATTTTAAATGTTTCTGTGTTATGAGAAAGAGTTTTAACCCTCTGCCTTTTTTGATAATAGTGATAATTACAAAAAGATTTCAATCTACAGCTTCCCAAAAGTCTTACAGCCAGGCCGATATTAAGAGAATTGGAAGCTCTTCCCGGTCCTAAGAAGAGGCCATAAGCAAAACTTGAAGATTCGTTGACTCTGGCTTAATGGGGAACCGCAGCGGATTCTGCAGAAAACCGAGGCTGATGACCATAGCGTCTGGAATTGGGATCCGCGGGATCTGCGGGATCCGGAGACTGAGAGGGGACACTTTTAGTGCAATTCGATTTGCTGATTTTCCTTTTCATAATTATAAAAAGTCTTTCGGTGGGACCGCGGAATATTTGTTTTCGGCAGTGGTGCGTTTATGGTTTATGGTTTCCCTCTCTTGTTTTTTTTTTTATTTTGGTTTTTATTATTTTGGTTTAATTGTTATTGTTGCTAAACAATCAGTTCTCTGATTCTTTGCCAGGGACGACGACGAGGCGACGGCGCAAAAAGTAACCTCCGCCGACGGCATTGTCGGAGTTGTGGGCGTCGTATTACAGAGACTCGGTGACATGCCCTCGATGGCGATGGGTTCTTTGTTCCCTTACATATGTTTTTCAAATGCCTTCTTCCCCAACAACACAATTCGCATTGAATTTCACTTGTTCGCCGGTTTTTATTTTTGTTTTTTTGCTTTTATAATATTTGTTTATGTGGAAGGAAGGTTCCTTCTTCGAAGGGTTGGGCGCGTCATCCGTTTGGGAACTCACTCACCTCGGGCAGCTATCCGTTTTGCCGCTGGTAATGTTGCAGTTTGGCCAACGTCGATATAATCCCAATTGGAAGGGCTCCAGCTCCAGCTCCAGCTCCGGCTCCGGTTCCGAGCAAATAATAATATTAAGGCGCTTTTCAACCGAGGAATGCTGCCATCGATTTGAAAATAAATAAATTTAAATGTGCTGCGGCCGAGCGAGTTTTATGTTTGGCGGAATATAAAGTTTTTTGTTTTTTAACGAGCCCGTTTACTGGGATTATTAACGAGCTTCGCTATTTGTTAGCAATTGTGTTTTTTTTTTTTGCTCCTTTTGTTTTTAACTTTTAGGTATTAGTTATATATTTTTTCATTTCTTTTGTTGTAACTTTTAGGCACGACAAGCCAAATATCCAGGATTCCGAGCAGACGGCGTGGACGCGCAGCTGAACCAGCGAGCAGGCGGCGAACGAATGACTACCAAATGGACCGAGCTCAGCCTGCAGTAACTGGGGGCAGCAGCAGCAGCAGCGGCGGCGGAGGCAACATCATCGCAGCAGCAGCAGCAACGGCAAGTGATGTGGAGGCGCGACGAGTGCGCAGGCACACTCTCACAGATACATCTCGCACACAAATACACCCCATCGAACGCACACAGATACGTGTGACACACACACACACTCCGACCCTCTCAATCCCTTCACTGGAAAGTTGCTGGTGTCGCGGTGGTGGCTGAACATGCAACATTCCAGTCGCCTTCCCGTTGGGTCTCCCGTCGGCCATCGGTGTGTGCGTGTATTAATGAATGAATCGCCAATGCCGCCGCACCACCCCTGCATCACGCGCACCCCCTCCCCTTCCTCCTGGCAGATCGAGATGAGATGGACGTGTCCGGTGGCCGGTGAATGGACAAACTGCGCTGCGCATGCGTGCGGTGTGCCGAAAGGTATTAGCGCAGGGTTTTTCATTCTGGGAATAACTCAATTTCTGTTCGATTTTCCCTACATGACTTCTGTTCGTAAATGTGTAGCAAATTTTATATCCGAGTGTCCTTTTAAAAGTTATATATATCTATAGAGACTTAAGCAGACACAGGGCGATTTTGTTTGCCTTAAAGAAGTAAATTCAATATTTCCTTGCTTCAAAAATTCAAGTTTTTATAAGTCTTGTTCTTAAATTAATATTATAAGGTGCGTTTGTATTTATATATTTATTTTAGTTGTTAATAAATAACTCCCACGTTGAGACCACAACAAAAGTTGAATAAAATTTCATAAAGCATATTTTTAAATGTTTTTTAAGTACATTTTATTTGTTGAAATATTTGCATTTTCAAGACACCATGAAAAGAATGGGACAAATTCATAAAACAACTGTATAAATGATCCTAATATAAAAAGAATAATATATATGTAGTTAGAAGCTCTAGTACCATGTTGAATAATGTAGAGCAAGGAAAATAAATCCTTTTTAAAGGTCAAAACAAGCCTATGTCGCAAAATATATAAAGAATATCAATAAAGAGCATATGCAAGAGTCAAAATGTAGTTTACAATTTCCATGATTCTGTCTTATAATCATTGAATAATTAACTTTCAAGATGACAAAGTGATCTGTTCCTGTTTCTACAGAAACCTCAAAACTTAAACCGTTCAATTCGGCAGCCAATAGATATTACCCGACAAGTACATATAAGCCACTGGTAGTTGTCAGAACTCCAAAACCTAAGAATTAGATCAGTAAAACCCATATAAAGCAATGATATCCCAATTAAAAATGTATGGTTTTTATTAAATTATTTAGTGACTGTGGCGCAACTTTAAAAGAGCGCATGCCGCGCACTTTAAAAACAATTTATATTCTTTGCTACATTTTTGTCAATATTATTTTTACCGGGGCAGAAACACGAACGAGGAACTCGGAAAAATGCCGAACAGAACGACAGTCGCAGCTGTTAGAACGAATAGTTTTGAGAGGGCCATTTATGGTGTTAAACGGGGGATACATGGTATCAAAGTTTCATGTACATTCAAATTATTCGCGTGAAGTGACAGTTCTTTTTTTGTTTCCAATACTTATATACAAAGAGGGCTTCAATGCATGCGCGTGAGGTCCTCGACTATCTTAATGACATCTTCCACATCCGCTCCCTTCCGTTCGCCATTCAGTGTCAACTGCAAAAGAGAAAAGGAAAGGAAAAGAATGTTAGGAAATCTCTCTCAAGATTTTACAAAAGTCTAAGAGTTCCTTACCTCCAGCCCCTGGACGGCATCGCGCATCTTTTCACGATTTAGATCCAAGAAGCTCTCGATCAGATCTCCATCGATAAATCCCTCGCTGGGCTCCACTTTGGTGTTGATTTGGAAATTACGGTAGTAGGTGTGCTCTATTTTTCCCACCGACTTAATTATCTTCTTCAGCCGCTCCTCGAGGCCATGCAAGAAGTCGTAAAAGTCCTGCGGTATTTGAGTCACAATGCCAATAGCTCCATTGCAGGTTCCATACAGCACGCAGCCACTGATGGGTGTGGTCCGCTCGCCCACGTTCTGCATCACCAGAGATCCGTGACGGAAAACGTTGACAGTGTCGCCCAGATGGAACCGAGCCAGCTCCGGCAGCAATTGACGCTCCTCGTCCGTGGTGGCAGCACTAAAAATTGGATGTAATATTATGAAAAATGTATATTTAAAGTCAGTTTTTACACCCACCTATCCTTCTGGCACACGAACAAATTGCCATTCGTCTCGGAGCCCAGGAAGGTGTCATCGTCCAGTATCTCAACGGCCCGCATCCACTTGGGCTCACAGTCGCGAGCAATCTCCACGAATATGCCCTCCATCTGCTTGTGCTGCAGCAGAGTGATGGATCGCATCAGATCTCCCACTAGGATGAAGTCACCCTTGGCCTTCAGATACAAGGCGGCAATCATGTTCTGGATATTACACTCCATGCGCAGCTCCTTTTCGTTGGTCCACTCGTAGAGACGCACAAAGCTGCCGATTCCGGCCAGCACTTTGCCATTGAATTCAACGAGGGCGTAGCAGGTCCCGTCCACCTTCGTCTCTGCCACTTGAGTGAGCTTGTTGTCGTGGTAATGGAAAATGATGATCCTGCCCACCTTGGGCTCCGGCTCGTCTGGTATAACCAGCGATGTGGCCACCACATAGTACGTATTTGGATCATCGCCCAGCTTGGCGGACATCAGTGACGATATAGTCTCGGGCGCCACGAACTGGTGGGCGTGCAGCACTTCAAAGGTGTTCTGGTCAATTACCAGCAGGTTGTGTACATCGATCTCCTGGCCCACCTCCGCGTTGGCAGCCGTGGAGTTTCCGCCACCCGGCTTGGGCAATATATTCGAACTACAGGTAATATTCTGCGCTTGCGTCGAGGCACTGTTCCTCAACGGCTTAGCCCCGCCTCTGCCGTGGACATCGATGCGCAGAGTGGACACGGCGAATGTCTGCGATGCCTCCTGATAGGCAATCCTTCGCGGTCCCTCGCCCAGCGGCACCGTTCGAATATGCAGCTTCTGGATCTCATCGATGGTTCCCAGGATTACAGAGTTCTTGGTGGCCAGCGCCAAGCTATCGGGATAGGCCTGTGCATTCAGCGAGCACATGTGATTGACCTCCTTCAAGTTCACGTTGGAGAAGACCAGCTTGTGATTGGATGAGTAAATCACTGTGGGACGATCGGAGCAGGCAAACACATTCGTGGTGGCAAAGGAGCGGAAGGTGCGCAACGTTGTGGGCTGCGTGCCGAGCGTCACCTTCTTCTTATCCGTTAGTTGGCCGGTGGTCTGGTCCATAATGAAGTAGTACATGGAGCCATCACCCAGAGCGCAGAGCAGATAATGGATGCCTTCAAAGGTGGTCATCAGAATAGAGCGGGGAATGATCTCTGCAATTAAAGAAGCAAATGTAAGCATTACTTTTTGTCTCTTTAGCTTAATGGAATGTCTATGGCTCACCTCCGCTTAGTTTCTCGGTATAGATGGTCTCGAGATCGGGGAGAGACAGGATCACAGCCGATATATCCGTCCACAGGCCCACGGCGACCAAGTCCGAACTATTTTGCGTCTCATCCAATGGGGTTATGTCCAGGCAAGCCACCTCATAGGCCAAAGTCTTGCGAGACTTCTCCACCAATTTCCCATCCTCGATGACAATGTAGAAGATGTCGCGTGCGGAGGCCACCACAATCTGTGTGGTGTTGCAGGACACAACGCCGATGGAGCGATCGCCGTCGGGGCGCCATTCGGCCACCATAGCCTTGGTGCCGCTCTTCACCAAGCGCACACTATCCGAAGTGACTTGGATAAGCTGATCGTGATCCACATTCGCGCACAGGAAAGTTTGCAGATCGCTGGCGAATCCGGAAATCTCCGTCTCCTCCACCTCCTCGCCAGAGAGCGTTAGAATCCTCGTGTGTCCGACGAAGGCCAGCACCAGGGTGTTCTCATACGGACTGTCATCGATGCCCACCTTCAGTGACCACATACCCTTGATGCCGGGCAGGTCAATGCACGCATGCTCCTGGATCCCAATGCCGATTCGAATAATGCGTAGCGATCCATCCTTGAAGCTACCCGAGCAAGTGATGATCTGACCCTGCCCCTGACGATCCAGATCCACGACAGCAATGTCCAGAATGGGGGCCAGGTTCGTGAAGTTCTCCACTGGTATGACGTAGGAGCCATCAATGGATTCCGAACTGAGACGCACCAGCTGCGAGTCCCCGTGGCGGGCGCCGATGTAGAGGAACCCATTGTCCAGGTAAGTAATGCACTCTGGGATAGAGATCTCGCCCAGTTGCTCCACCTTGATGTCCTTCACGGTTATTCCCTTGCCCGGGGTCTCCGGCGAGGTGCCCAAGAATAGCATGTACAACTGGCCGTTCATGTTGCCCAGCAGATAGCGCAGTCCCTTGCTATCCACCCGGGCATAGCAGTTGATGGTGCTCTGGCGGAAGGTGAGCGGCGCCACGGCATGATAGTTGCTCCCGTCGTGATAAACAATCGATTCCCTTCCAATAACGATCACGCCGCCGATGGGCGATGGCACCGGAATTAGCATGGTGGCCTCGGTTTCCACATTATCCTGCTTCCAGGCGATCTTCATGAACTCCTTCTCGCGCAAGTTAATCTCGTGTGACTTCACATGCCTGCCATCGTTGTCCTTGTGGATGACGATGACGGTGGGATTAAGGCAGCCGTGCAGAAACTCCACGTCGTAAACATTCAACTCGTCCATGCTGCATGTTGGAGATTAATTAAAAAATGTCGAAAATGTCGCAGATAAAGGAGAGATTACCGTAAGTTGGTGGCCTTTAGCTCGCTGGCCTCCTTATCCATCGGTATAATGGTGAACAGTCCTTGGTAGAGACACATTCCTATGACCCGCGCCTTCGGATCAATGGCGGCAATTACGCCGCC
The DNA here is from genome assembly GCA_018874455.1 of Drosophila trapezifrons. Lineage (NCBI taxonomy): Eukaryota > Metazoa > Arthropoda > Insecta > Diptera > Drosophilidae > Drosophila > Drosophila trapezifrons. The sequence continues at coordinate 793 of JAEIIF010019953.1, read as the reverse complement.
CTCCGACGGAATACCCACAGGGTCGGCCACATTGCCATTGGCCTTGGTGACAACGGTGATAACATCGTTGACCATGCGCGCCTCCAGGATCATGACATTGTAGCGGCGCGTGAGGATAAAGAGCAGATCCTTGTTGCCGTCCGGCGGACGAAAGTGGCGCATTACCGCAACAGTGCCGTTTATGTTGATCTCCTTGAGCGGACGCAGGCCCTCCGGCGTGACCAGATCGATTTCCACCTGATTATTTCGCGCAATTATTAGATTGAGGTCCGTGGGCGAGGTGAAGTTCCCTGTCGATATAAGATATTGGAAGCATATTGTGAAATCGCAGCTTGTGTAATCTGGCGGCCGGCAAACACGCTTGTTTTCTGTTTGCCGACCAAGTCAAAGGTGTTCCCTCCTCCATCGCTCTTTCCTTACCGGTCAAACAAGCAACAACCGCCGTCGGCTTCTGCGCCGTCACCACGTAGTGATGCGACATGGCTAAAATGTCCCTATGACCCTTGAATCGAGAGATTTAATATATTTTCACGAGTAATTCGTAGAAATTTCCGTCAACGCGCTAAAAAAAATTCCTGGCATTTTAGTGTTGCCAGATACAAGTTTTGCTTTCCCCCTTAACAATCTCAAACAGTCAAGATTTCCCCCTAAAAAATCCAGTTTTTCCCCTAAATTAAAAAATCTGTTAATTTCAAGCATGTACGTTGTACAATAAAAGAAGAAATATAGAAATAGCTCAAAATCCACGCGGTGCTGCTCCATCTGCTCCTGTGGCGTCGCTGGCCTGGACAGG
>JAEIIF010019938.1:0-15588 GCA_018874455.1 Drosophila trapezifrons | reverse complement strand
TGTTGAAAATGAATTTTGGTGCCCGTTTTTACTTTGCAAACAATTACTTGACATACTGTAAGCTGCGGCATGATACAATTATATATATAATTATATATATAATTGTATCATGAGCTGCGGCTTAGAATATTGAAACTAATAAGAACAGCTTGAAAGCTTGAACAGTAAGTGTGACAATTTTCTTTATTTTCCTTATAATATATTTCGTTCGGGAACCAGTGTGATCCCAAACGAAATATATCTCAATTTCGCTAGTACTAGGCTTTAACATTTTTACAACGTCATAATGAGATATTTCTTCTTTTATTGTACATGCTTGAAATTAACAGATTTTTTTATTTTTTGGGAAATACTGGATTTTTAGCGGGAAATATCGAGTGCTTGAGATATTTTAGGGGGTAGGCAAAATATGTATCTGGCAACACTGTCTTTAAGCAAAAGTTGGCAGCTCTGGTCAACGGTGCGGCCACCCTTCCCGTTTCTTTCTTTCCGGTTTGTCAAAAGGTACAGAAGTGCAGAAAAAGTTCAGCCAATTTAATTCGGCGAAATGCCAGACATCCCAGCTAATAATGGCTATATTATCTTTATTTCCAGTGCAGTGCAACCTGAACCGCTAAAAAATGGCCGACGTTGATGTGTAAGTGAACGTTTTATTGACGAAAATACGCCTCTTTTGCCTGGCTTGGCGCGACCGCTTGTTGATGAAATTAATTGGTCCGTGTTTATGAATTTCCATTGATTATAAATTCTCCAATTACTGAACGAGCAAAGCAGAACCAAGTTTTTCGCAATGCGGTGCAATTTGTGTGACGATTGATTGTAATATTTCGGATTTTAATTATACAGTGACGTTCCCTCCGCTGCCCCCGTCATCGATGGCGCCATGGACATTAACACCGCCCTGCAGGAGGTGCTGAAGAAGTCTCTGATCGCCGATGGACTTGTCCATGGCATCCACCAGGCCTGCAAGGCCCTGGACAAGTAAGTGACCCAATAAGTTTTTATTTTTTAGATATGACAATTATAGAGAAGTCTTTAAAAAGTTGAGTAAAAACTTTCTAAACCGGCATTTCTTATAACCACGTCTTTGAAGTGCCGGCATGGCTTTTCGAGCTTAACTTAACATCTTAAGGAATATTTAATTTTCATTTTATTATAATTATACACTTCTTAAACTTGATTTAGTACCTTTAACTGATTTCTTTAACTTGAACTTTTTAGCTGTTGGAGTAATTAATAAATTCTTAAGAATAGCCATTTTGTTATTGTGAAATCTTTAGCGTGGTTCTTTAAAAGTTGAATTCTCTGTGATGAAATTAATTGGTCCGTGTTTATGAATTTTCCATTGATTTAAAACCATCCAATTACTGAGCACATGTGCGACTATAATCGTTTATTAAAAAAAAAAAAAAAAGGAATATTCTCTTACCCATTACTCTTTGTTACTCCTCCACAGACGTCAGGCTGTCCTGGCCATCCTGGCAGAGTCCTTCGACGAGCCCAACTACAAGAAGCTGGTCACTGCCCTGTGCAACGAGCACCAGATCCCCCTGATCCGCGTTGACTCGCACAAGAAGCTGGGCGAATGGTCTGGCCTGTGCAAGATCGACAAGGAGGGCAAGCCCCGCAAGGTGTGCGGCTGCTCCGTCGTTGTGATCAAGGATTTCGGTGAGGAGACACAAGCTTTGGACGTGGTTAAGGACCATCTCAGGCAGAACAGCTAAACAGCTTGTCCCCTGTCTGCTGAATGAGAGACTACGTGGAAAGTTCTTTTTTATAAGCTATTCGCTAACTAAAAAAATAAAGACGTAAGAAACGTAAAAGAAAGTTGACCTTGTTACATTTTTGGAATGCTCTATTTTAAGCAAATGGGAGGATATTTATATAAATTTATAAATTGTATATAAATTGGTTGATTTACTCCTTGAGGCAGACGGATTTGTGCTGTGGCCAATCCTTGAGCTGGCAGTCCCTAAAAGATGATTAAAATTAATAACGACCAAACATTTATAAACTCTGCAATTTACCGGGAGCAGTAGTGAACTTGCTTGCAATTGGCGCACTTCTTCTTGGCCTTCGCCTGACAGGTGGCACAGCTGTTGTGGTCTGGTTCGGCGTCGCCACCAGCTTTGGAATCCTGCGACTCTCCCAATTTAAGATCTTCAATATTCTGCTCTAATTCGCAGAGCAACTCCGTGCCGTAGGCACTGCTCAGGCGACTGGCCAAGGCGCATATGTCCTCCTTGTTCTTGCTGAGGAACAAAGAGTCCTGCGCTTGAGCTATCTGGTAGAAGCCACCATCGCGGTCCACTTCCTTCATCAGCTCCTCTTGGATCTGCGGAATGTCCTCGAGCAGCAATGTCTGCGATTTGGAGGCTGTGTTGCCGCTCAGGGTCAAGCGGCTCAGGAACTGCTTTAGATCGATGAGTGGTGGCAGTTGGTCTAGGAGGGTCTCGTGCATAAGACCCAGGAGCTGTGGGGGAAATGGGTATTTGATTTCTGCTTAAAATCCAAAGAATTAATGCCTAATGGGGCCAAGTACTCACCTTGCTCAATTGCTTGCAACGTGCCTCATTCAGGGCGTAGTGTTCCATGGCCTGAGCATTTAGGAGTAGCTGTCTCACACAGAACCAGGCCTGAGCCTCCGGTTTCACGATCTTCGCGGAATCCTCCACATTCGTCCACTTCTCATCGATGAACTTTTGCAGTCCCTTGCTGGTCTTCCGTTGCCAGGGACTAAAATATATAAAAAATGTAGATAAATAAGATTCCAAGGATTCCCCTGAACCTCCTCGATTCTCACCGAAAGCATAGCACATCCACCATCAGCCATGGAATGTCGTGTGTCACGAGCATACGTCGTGCGGCGCTCATGTGGAAGAGCCCAATGTTATCCGCCAAATAGTTCAGAATCGAGATGCAACGCAGCCCGATCTTGTAGATGAGATCACGCTTCTGGCGCTCCAGCTCTGTGAGCACCGCCTCATCAACGTCCATTTTGGACTCGTTCTCGTGGTAGCCCATGCTGACCAAACCAATTACCTGGGACACCGCCTGGGCGCAATAGTCCACCAGATCCATAACGGACTCCTGCAGCGTCTCGCAACCGCTGGGATGGTATAGACACACATCCAGGAGCGCAACCACGGAAGCTTCATGATACAGCACCGTGTAGATGAGAAATGTGGCTTGCGGATTGGGATCTATCTCCAAGAGAAGCGGCAGCACTCGGGTCTTCCACAGGGTCACGCAGTAGGCCTCGTGGATCAGCAGACGCAGCTTGTCCCTCGAGATAAGGAACTCCTTTACCTCCTCCTCGCGATTCTGAGCAAGCTCCAGAGCCGCCTGCTGGCTTAGCTTTATGATCATCTCATGGACCTCCAGCCATTTGGGGGTGCCCACATCGCGCACCTGAAAGGGACGGATGCTCTCGACGAAGAGGTATAGCTCCTCCGGATATACAAAGTTCACCATTTTGATTTTTTACGGACTGATTTCTTTACAAGTTTGTTTTGGAGTTCGTTATTCGAATGCCATGAACAGCCGGTGGACAGGTGTTAAAGTAAACAAGTTGGGTTGCCATGGCAAGCGGCGGTTGCTGGGATTCTCGAAATTCAACCCGGCAGGCAGGCAATAAACAAACTGAATTCAGCTTCGATTTGTACAACACGCTACACTCTTTATATCATCCATAAATCTTAGTAAAAGCAACTAAGCTACTGTAAGTACAATTTAAAACTAACCAAAGGAACGTATTTGGCAAACTAATTACACGAAAATGCTTAATTTCTTCTAGCAATACTTTTATGTGCTGTTCTTTATCTTAAGATTATCAGGAAAGTTCCTAGCAAAATTGGGAGATTTTCAATTTACTTTCCGAATAAATCGAAGATTAAAAAACAGCATTAATCGCTTACTTCATTTAAGATTGTCTTATGAGAAAATACATTTTTTGGTAATGATTTTTTTTTTCATTTTTATAGAACTTCCCTTGGACTACAATAAGTTAAGAGGTTTTTATAAGGATAATGAAACTTAACAGGGCTTCAGGAATCAGCTTTGCATAATTAACTCATAGATAAATGAAACAAATCAAAGGTTAAGACAATCCTACAGTAAGTAAGCGATGATCATAACAACGAAACTATTAACTTATAGATCACACAAGTTTCCGCTTTCAGGTAAGCTGAGCTCTTTTCTGCTTTCTGTTGTTTGCCCCCACTCTAGCGGTACAGTCGCACCTGATTCTTGAGATCCTGATCGCTAATGCGATCCTGGAGATTCAATTCCGCCTCCTGCCTACGCAGCAGCTCAAAGATGGCTGCCAGCTGCTCCCGTTCGATCCTACGCTCCTCTTCGATTTGATCCGGTGTCAGAGACTTCTCCATCTTGTGCTGAAACTTCTTGGCCTTGAATTGGCCCATTAGGTGGTTGTAATTCTGGCCAGCTGGATCCTGATCCTCGATGAATTCTACTTCGCTGTCGGTGGAGTTCTCCTCGTAGGCCTCATCGTCATCGGTTTCCTCCTCGTGGGGTGTTCTAGACTCTGAGTCCTCCTCGTCGCCCGGTTCATCGGCTCCTAGTCCTTCGTCCTCCAGTTCCTGCAAGGGAAAATATTTGATACATATATTTCCAGGAACTCAGATCCTCTTGAGAAACACCCACGGTTTTGTCCTTGAAGAAGTTGGCGAAATAGAGAGCAATCAAAACGCAGAGGAGGAGGGTGGTTAGAGCAATGGAATAGTGTCCTGGCAGACCAAGGAAGAGGCCGTCCAGCGAGGGGAATATGTCCTGCATTGTGTGGTTAATTTTTAATTGTTTGTTTTTATTTGTTTTCCAAATCAGATTTTCTTGTTTTCTGTTATGAGCAGTGTGACCGCAGATTGCAAAAAGGAAATACCAAAAGAAAGTTGATGCAAAAATACTGTTAAGATACTTGTTGATATTTAAATAAAGATTTTTCTAAAATTATTTGTTTCAACAACTTTCCTTAAAAATCTCAATAAAATCAAGAAAATAAAATAATTACAAGACCGTTTTTGTTAAATACATTTTTTAATTAAACGATACAAAAAGCCACATTTTCAATTGGCGAAATAAATATCTGTATAAATTATTGACTTATATTCATGGCTGATGTATCGGAGCTGACATCGGCTATGTGGAATGAGGCGTCCTCGGCCGGCATGTCATCCTCATCGGTGTATAAACGACGTAGGCGCTCCTTATAACTATTAAAAAGTGTATAAATATTTGCTTTAATGTGTGAATATGCTGCATTATGCTTACAGTTCGCTGTCCGGATTGTTGGCCTGATTGCGGCATTTATCCAGCTTCTTTTCAATGGCTTTCACCTTATCCCGATCGGGTTGTTGATATTGCTTAACCATAATACGGATTTCTGGTGGGAGACGAAGGAAATTGTAGGTAATATAATTACATTTTCATATACACTTACTTCTCACGGCATCTATAAGACCAGGGAGCTTATCCCGGGCAGATACAAATAGCAAATCAGTCACATAACTATCGAGATTCTCCTGTTCTCTGCTGGCAGCATGAAGGACGGCAGCCAAACCAATCTGGGAAGGAGTATGCAGCAGGCAGGCGTCCGTATAGAAAGTGGAATCAATAAAAGTATCAATATGTGGACGTAATCTCTCCGGATTTGGCATATTGCTGCGGGTCTAAAATTCGAACGAAACTTAAGATATGATGATTAATTGCAAGACCTAATAGCCACCTTAATGTCTATGAGGAAACCCTCGATGGGTCTGAATGGATTGTGTATGGTGAGGTAGTAGTTAAGTTGGCCAATCAAGAGTAATTCGTTGGAAAGGACAATGTCTGTGGCCTTATTTCTGTCTCCCTTAATGTTGTTAACAAACTGACTGATGGACACGTTGAACTCTTCGACTTTGCAGGCAACAAACACACAAGTGGCTCTGAAAAAGGAAGAATGGATATTGGTTATGGGTGTTATATTACAATTATCGAAGTTATTGCAGTATCTTTACAGTATTTCCTTGGGATGGTAGTCCATCGGGGTGTTGTTCAGATAGAACCGCTTGAAATAGTTGAACGCCGTGCCCACCACGCACTTGGGCATTGGCGGATCAAAGCGGCGACAGAATTCGAACAGATAGATCTCGTACTGCTTCAGCAACAGGCGCTCCTCAGCCGGCGTGAGGAAATAGTCTTCGGGTTCATCGAAATCCTGCGCCTCCGCCTCATGTTCATCGATGTACTTGTTGTTCTGCTCCACGCGGAACGCCATCAGCTGCCCCTCGTTGGCGAACGTCCATGATTTTTTCTGTGAGCTCACGGGATACATTCTGTCAGAGCATATCAGGGAAAAAGTAAATAAAAAGAAATTCGTTTGGCAGCTGGGACAGCCGGCAAAGTGTGACCGCACTGGGGAGGTTCTAATATACCAAAATATACTAACATTTTTTAAATTTCTTTTAAAATAAATAGAAAACAAAAGAATAAAACTAAAAAAAAATGTTACCTTTGTATTTAATTTAAAACAAACCAATATTATTTCAATTTCAAGTTTATACATATGTAAACAATCCAATTTTTTTTTATAAATTAATAGTAATTTTTCTATTAGTTTTAAAATAAGTACAAAAATACTTACTTATGTTCTAAACTTTCCTAACAAAATAAAATGCAATTGACAACTTCAATTTATTTAGTTCTTTAAGTATTAAAAATGTAGCATTGCCTACTTTTCGGCTTTCGGGATGAATATCTTAAAAAATGGCAACTGATATTTATAAAGAGTTTTATTTATGGGTCCAGTTTACAGCTGACCGTTTTGTTGGTCGCGTTTCGGAACGCACGTGTTATGCATTTTTTAACATTTAAGGTGCCCGCAGCATCAGTCGGCTCCAAATTGAATTAATTTCTGGTTCGTTTTTGTTTTTGTGCTGGGCGGCAAAATTGGGTCACTTGAATCTTTGGCCAGGAAACAGCTACATACATGGCCATATAAATTGTTTTTCGTTTAAATGCTGGTTTAAAGATACCCTTAAAATTAAGTTAGTTTCTTTAACATAATATCGTGTTCACTCTATTTAAATAAAGATTCTTAATAATTTTCCCAAATTTAAATTAGTTGTCAACCCCGTATATGTATCTTTTTTTAGTTTCTTTTTTTCGTACAGTCACAAACGGCATAGCAAGTCAGTAAAATCTTCTTAGCTGAAGAGCATTCAAGTGCCATGCGTATTGAATACTTTGTATGCAGGAGCTGCCTTCTGTAGCAATAAAATTGCAATTAATTTTTATTGACAACTCTGAACTCTTGTTGCAGCTCTTTGTTGTGGATTTTGTTGTTGTTTTTTTTTTTTAGAGAGATTTTACTGCAGCAAGGTGAAGAGTGTTTTAGAGTCTTGTTTGCTCTTAAACGGATCTTCAATGCGGGATTTGTTCGTTTATTAGAAGTAAAATGGTGGTAGCTACAAAAATGTGTACTAGAAGCAAGAATTTAACTTATTAAGGTGTATTTAAGTTACTTAAAAATCGGAATAACCTTTTTATAACGATACTGAATCATAACAGTACCCTATCCAGCTATCAAATTTTGTCTAGATGTTATCATATTATTTGTATATCTTAAAACATTTTTCTTCACATTTTTAATAGTTTCCTAAAAAGATATGCTAACGTATTCTTCTTAGAACAATCCAACAACGTTTTTATAATCTCTAACAATATATTATCTAACCTAGAACATGAGTATAACTTTCCATGGTTTTTTTTTCTGTATACAAAACCATATGTCTCTCCCCAACTGCATTTTTTTAAATCCTACCCGAAAATGGCCTCAATTTCGGGGACAAATCCCTCGTGAAGAGCTAAACTGAGTCAACGAGACGACGACGCCTTCGATTGTTCAATCTGCGGGCTGGAAAGTTTATGCGCGTGCGCGACACACAGACGAAATGACACAGGGACGGACGGACAGAGTTTTATGAGATGGATTGCCGTCGGCGAGACTGACTGACTGACTGACAGTCGGGTGGCCTTAGCTTATCGTCAGTCTCTAGTTACAGAGATCCAGAAGGAAGCTCTGCTCGGGGCGTACTTAAAATTCAATTGAATCTTGAATTATTGCATTGAATTTCATTGTTTGTAAATGCCCGCCCGCTGTGTCTGTACCGGATTGTAAACTGATTTCATTTTCCCTCCGTGCCATAGATTTATTTATTTTTCTCATTTTATTGAATGCTTCAAGTTCGGCCGTCGTAAATCGTCACAAAATATTATGATTATTATTGGTTCAGGGCTATTGTGTTACCTACATAGGTTGGGTGGTCTTTGGGGTGTTCAAGGGTCTTAAGCCGAAACACTGGTATACCTTTCCTTCGATATCTTTCGATCTCCATCAACGACACCAATAAAACTCATTGCGAAAGTGGCGAGTATCTAGCGACAAGCATCTACACCAGTGGCCACTTGTGTCTCTCTGTGCATAAATGCATTTTAAAGGCATATTGAGCACGCGAGTCGATGTTTTCTTGCCCCGATCACCGCACCAAGTCTCCCGATTCCGATCCCGATCCCCGCCGATTTTGGCTTCGAGCATTATTTCTGTTTAGCGGCTACCGTTTGCGCGGCTAATTGTGCGTGTGTCGTGCGATTATTCAGCTTTGTATCTCACTTTGTCAGTCGCTGCGAACGCTCTCTGGGGGCGTGTTCCGAAAGATACTACTCTCTCGAACACACCGGCAGATACTCGGACCTCAGCTCGGACTCGGACTCGTAGACCCATCGAATAGACGTGTGAATTGCCGGGCGAGAGTTTCGCAGCCAATCAAGAGAGTTATGTCTTCGTACATATGCACACCTCGGAGTGTGAGCGATGGCCAAGCGTACGCTGAGCGGAGTGAAGTGTTTAAGGTGCATAAATCAGTGAAGACGGGTATGCATATGGGGTCGAGTCCATAATGGCTGATGATTTTACTGAAAATACAGCTTTTAAGTGTTGTATAGTCGTATGGGTGGGCATAAATTAAAATGGATAACCTTAGGGTTTAATAATAAACATATGTATCTTTCTTAATGCACCATACGTACCTATTTAATTATACAGTTTAAAAATATTAAATAAATGATGGATTTTTGAAGTAAGTCAATGGGCTTTCTAACATCAATATAAATAGATAACCTTAAGATATAATGATAAAGATGATCTTTATGTAATATACTTGCCCATATAATTATTTATTTTATATATATTATTATTGTTAAGTCTTAAATTGTATATGATTTAAAAAAAGATACTGACTAATCGATAAAAGGTATAAATTTGATTTTTATTTAAAGCTTTTCAGATTATTTTCCATGTCATTCCTTCTTAGATTCAATTCAAGTCTTAATTTGTAGAAATTTCTTACGTATTTTAAGGTAAGAACATAATATTGTTAGCAATAAAGTTTTTAGCTATTTAAGGAACATAAGACATAAAACAAACTCACCCATATACTATTGCACTTACACGCACACACATTCACTTCGAGCGACTTCATTTCGCGTTCGTTTCCTAAGTCATTTGTTTTTGTCTTGTTCTCCGCTCAAGTCTCTGCTCTCCCGTTGAGCCGAGATAAACTTGTGTCATCTGTCTTGGCCTGTCATAATTACATTTATATAGTCAACATCTAGGTAGCCTGACATTTGGAAATATGTCAGCCCCCGGACTGTTATGTAATGAATAACGCATTGGCTGGTCCAGGATTTTCTGGTCGCCACTTGATGGATATACACGTAAACACAGACGCCGTGACAGTTGAATCGAAAATACATATATATGTATATATATATCTGTCGATATGTACTTGCTGTAAATGGTCAGGGGAAAAGTTTGGTCATGTGTCAATGGAATGAAGCCTTTTTACGTCGGCCTCCAGGGAGGAAGAGAAAGAGATTTTATATGGAAAGTTTTTGGATTAAAATTCAACAGGAGACAAGGATACGCTGCCCCACACTTTCAGTTCGATTTTCATCTTTTGTTCATTTGTTCATCTTTTTTATTTTATTTCTTCATTTACATTTTTATCATTTCTTATCTGGCTAGGAAAATAAATTATTTAAAAATAATAAAACAAACAAAAATGAAAACAACACTAAATTAAGATTTCTAAAATGTGACATTAAATACTACATGTATTTATATATAAATTAAGAAAACAATAAAAACATAAATTCACATCGCATATCAAATGACAATCATTTGGAAATTTTTCTAAATATTTTAATATATTTTTAAGTGTATCTATGTATCTTAGACTTAATTATTACTTAGCTACTGTAATTGTGCTAACGTTTAACCTATGAATATGGATATTTTGTACATCATTTCACTGGCACCAAAATTTGCAATTTCTCTACACTTCTTAAAATAATTATCTCAGGTAAATTTAATGGGTTTTTTAACTGAATAAGTGTATAAATTAATTTAGAAGATTTTACAATGAACTCATACAAAAAATAATTCAAAAGCATTACATTTGTATAAGAAATTATCACAAGTCTCCAGCAATTTTTTAAATATGGTTTTTTTTTATACGAAATTGAGTTTAAAATATTTTGCATAATAATGATTTAAAATACTTTAAAAGAAAATTATTACTTAAATATTTTGTTTAATAATCATGTAAAATCCTTTCAGAAACCCTTCGATTTACCCAAGTTGCTGGAATATTTTGTACATACCTTAACCTAAAGTACTCGGAAATTGTTTTGGCACTCGAACGAATTCTCTGGCAATCACGAGATGACCTCAGCCCGTCAGGGTCTGTGATCTCACCAGGGTGAGATCGAGGGGCGTGGACTTGCGCACGAAGGTCGGGGATTCCCCCAGGCAGTGGCTCCCGGCGGCGGGTTCACTTAAGCTGGGACTATTGGAGCCGCGGGCCACCGGACTGGCGGGATCAGGACGCGATCTCAGTGACAGATCGATAGGCTCCTCCAGCTCCGGACTGCTGGAAGCGGGAAACAGCAGCTCCGCCTTGAATTGATCCTTGAAAATAGGTAGCGGCGGAACTCCGGCGGCAAGGAGTACGGGAGGCAGATGGCTGAATGGGGCAAAGGAGCTGTACAGCGGCTCCGAGTGACTGCGAAAGATCTCGAGCAGCTCCTGGTGTCGCTGGCGCTGCAGATCCGCATCCGGCTCGGAGCTGGCCGGAAAGCTTGGATTCCTCAGATCAAACCGGGTAAGGTTGCCAGCGTTTGTGGTTGGTGTGGCAATGTGGCCACTGAGCACACTGGTGGCTCCATCCTCGTTGGGATCGCCGGCCGAAGAGGCTCCGGAATCGCTGGGAGTGTTGCTGAGGCGGGATTCCAGCTTCAAGTGCCGCTGATGCTGATGCTGCTGGTGGTGATGATGGAACTTGGCTGCCTGCAGGAAGGACGGTGAGGCGGCACCCACACCTGCTCCCACAGCCGCTCCCTCGATCCTCGGGGATGTGGCTGTGGCGGACTTGATGCAGGGATTGGTCTTGTCCTGGTACGTTTGCCGCGCCTGGTTGCTAGCCTGCTGCAGTCGAGCCAGTTGTTCCAGGCTGGCGCTGCTTACCCCGCCGTTTCCTCCTCCGCCACCGCCTGCAACGCCTCCTCCACCCATGCCCGCCGTCGTCTGCTCCTGGAGGAGGCAGTGGATCTTGAACCAGTTGGACCTCCGGCCATAGCGGGAGCCGCTCTTGGACATTCCCACCAAGAGGCACTTGCGCAGGCGGCAGGCCTTGCAAGCGGTGCGGTTCTTCTTGTTGATCACACAGTCGCCGTTGTGCTTGCATCCTGCTATCGCCGCTATGTTGTTGTAGGTGCGGCCGAAGAAGGACTGCAAGGATGCGAAAAATATGCCGGATTAGTGGTTTTGATTTGGAAAATAATAAATAAATAAATTAAAATAAATAAGAAAGGCTAATGTTACTAATTTTAACAACTTTTGTAGGGCATATATTTTGAGTATGTCAACTGCCTCCAAAGCCTTCTTATGCGCCATAGTGCATTCATCCACAATTATGATTTTGCGCTTTCCCCTCAAACCTATTTCCTTACTTAACTTTTTTCGTTGGAAGCGTACATTATCTGTGCTTAAAAATCATAGTTAATATTAATATTATTTTATAATGGACACCAATTATCCCAAAAAACAAATTTGTGGATGGCAAGGTTAACTCAGCTTTAAATAAAAATCAAGGTCATTTAAAAATAAATTCATTCATAAAATACAATTAAGCGTGACTATAAAATGAAGCATATTTTTTGTATTTGCAAGAAATGAATATTAAAAAATATATGTTATTCGATTTTATAGGTGGGAAAATTTATGATGGAGTGTTTTTAAAAAATGTAATTAGTAACAACTCGCAGTTTAAGTTATAAATGCATGGCATTTATTTACGGCACTAAGCGTAATTGAATTTCATGAAGGTATATTAGGCCAAATAGTTCTGCTCTTCGTCTGTTTTAAGCCTCAACCAGATCCTAATGTTTTCTATATAAAATATCTTTGTCCACCATTGTTCTACCTTATTTGCACCTGTCACTCTTTAATTACCAAATGTGCGTTGATAATTCGGACAACTACTTGTAAGGCAGCTCAGACCCAGTCATCAGATCAACCGAGAATTGGTTGGAGAGCAGGAGGAAAGCAGAACAGTTGAGGAACCAACCATTTACTATATCACAGCTGATTCCCATTGTCTTGGAGCGATGCCGACTCACGTTCAAGAGCTCGATTTTGAAGTTCAACTTTGAGTGGTGTTTGATGGGTGTCTGCGACTTTTGTTTCCGATTGCGCTGACTCACCTAATATGCATGTAATTTTTATTTGATTGACTGCAGTTTACAATTGTGCTCGCCTTGGGGCTTAGCTAGCTCTATATATATACGAATATGTATGTGCTCTGAATTTCGCAGACATTTTCCCATGCCATTTGAAGGTGAGCCTTCTATTGTGGCCGCTGCGCACACGTATCTACTTAAAGTCAATTAAAAATCGATTAATCTACCGAATTGAAATTTAATTACTGTAATAATGTTTTCGATTTTGCTTTGAGTAAAAAGTAAAAGCCAAAATCCAGATCATATTTTGCACGAGTAAGTATGTGCGAAATTAAATCTCTTGGGTTTCTCACAATTGTCAGGATTAGGTGCCATAAAATATCGATTTGGGTTGAAAAGTTCCCAGAGTCCAGAGTGTTGCTTGAAAATAAAACTACTCACCTTGCAGCCCTCGCATGTGAAAGCCCCGAAATGAAAACCAGCCGCCGGTTCGCCGCACACTTTGCACAGCTGGTTCATCTGCAAAATATATAAGTTATTTAATATAAATATTTATAAAAATATGAACTTAAGTTTCCTATTTATTTATTAAAATTAAAATGGATTTAAATTTAACTGGAAATACGTAGGACTTACATTTAAGTGGAATTTCTTAGTAAGTGAAGAACAATGAAATTATTGTTTTTTATTCATAGTTTAAAGCTTTCTATAAATATTTAATTCCAAATTAAACATAAATAGGAACTAAGTCTATGAAAAATACTTGCTTTATCATAATATATATGAGATATTTGCTATAATAAATAATCTCTTTTGGTTTTATTAGCATCTGCATTCAAAATATCCTTTAACACATATTAAATTTAAAGCTCAAAGTATTTTTATGACTGATTTAATAATTTATAGCATTTATTTACACACAAGATATGACCAAAATTAAGTACTTTAGTTTAATTGAATTTTACTTTTATCACTTAAGCAATAATTCTTCTTTTTCAACGCTTTTTTCTTTGGTTTAACCTCGGCTAAGTGCCCAAAACGTGTTGCTAAAAGCCTAATTGAAAAACTCCAACTTTGTGCAACCTCTTCACGATTGTCCTTGTTATTGATGATGCCTTTTTTCACAGATTATTTTTCTTTTCGTTGCCTTTATTTTTTCTTCTTGTTGTTGTTCTCGGCTTGGCTCAGCTGTGATCGAGAAGACGAGGCCATGGCCACAACAACAACCACGAATAAGCCACGCCAAAAAGCTGCAGAAAACGAAGAACTGCAGCGGCAGCAAAAACAACAACATGCATAACCGATGACCCACTGCGTTTCTCTTTATTTTTATTCTTTTTTTTTGTATTCTTTTATTTTTTTGGAATTCTGTATTTTTTTTTTTTTGTTATTTCGCTACAGGTCGTGGATAGAAATTGAGGTATGCAGCGACCGGTTTGGGCTTGCACCATCAAAGTTTCGCGGCAATGTCAGAAGACCCTGCACCTCATCTTCCCCTCTCTTTCTCCCGCCGCGCCCTCCCTCCCATTCACTCTTTCCCATGGGACGGCGTTCACGTTCACACATCTAATGCAATGTACTGCCGCAGTGACTTGTTTTGCCTGCCCATTAGGCCTAAGGTCAAGCGAGAAAAAGCTACACCAAAAACGCCAAAATAAAAAAAATATGTGTATAAAAATTATATGTACGGAAATTTTGCGTCAACTATTTAATGAGCATGAAGAATCCGAGGGAGGGATCAATTTTGTCATGGATATACAATATAAATTCTTAGACACACATTTGTGTGCTAATAATGCCAAGGAGGATGTTATTTTTCTCGCTTCACACATTTGTGAGAACTTGGCACTAAATTTGGGTTTTATTTTGGGGAGGAACATAAATTATCGGGTTATACAGAGGGGTTTCTTTTCCGAGAAGGTCAAATTGTAGTTGGTCCTCTTTAAAAATAAATGAATTTCTTATAAAATGTTAAATTAATAAATTTTAGATTTAAATGCAAGGAAAATATTATTATCTAATGTTCCTATTATATGCAATCAATTAACGATTATTTAGATATCTAAGATGTAAGGTTTAGAGACGACTCTAATTATTTCAATGAAAAGAATTATCATTAATTTAATAAATAAAGTAAAATTCTGAACATTTAACTTGAAAAATATGCTGATTTAATATGTCTATCAATAAGTGTCACCAATATTGATAAATCACTTTGTTTGACAGTTTTTTTTTGCGTTTTATCTTCTTCTTTATTACAAGTGGTCATAAATATCTATATTTAACTCGTTTCATTTTATATTTTAAGCCAAAAGGTGCGCCAACAATTTATTTATGTCTTTCTCATGAGCCTTAACTGAAGAGACTAATAAAAGGTAAAGCTAGTTTCGGTTGTTTAAATATATAATGACTTCTTAAAATAATGTTTTTGGTTGTTTGGTTAATTTAGTTTAGTTAATATATGTATAATATAATAGTTAATATATGTATATATGTATTTATTTAAAAGAGATCGATCACAAAATGATATTACTTTACTTGTAGATTATTTTTAATTAGATAAAAGGATAAACCTAGTTACACATAAATATTTTTAAATTTTGTATACTATTTTCTTTATATTTTCAATTTATATCAGCAATGAAAGCTCTAAAAAAATTATATAAATAAAATTAAATATTAACTTGTGCTTCATTGAACCATTTAAGTAATAATATACTTATATATAGTATGTACACAGAAAAAAAAAAACGGGATAAAAGTACCGGATTTAATCCGAAGTAGGATTGA
>JAEIIF010019935.1:0-13232 GCA_018874455.1 Drosophila trapezifrons | reverse complement strand
GTGAGTTTATGTCTCCCGTGTTGGGCTCGAATCCCGATCAGCTGACACAGGTTCCCACAAGTATAATTTCTTTTGTAAAAGTAAATCCTTTCCCATCATTAACTTTATGCTTTCATTATTTCCACACATCGTAAAGTCCTTGCCATTACTTAAGCACCCATTCCGATCATCTATTTTCCCTTGAGCATTTTCCGCGGTGGGAAAATGGCAATGGATCATTGGCCCCACAGATTTGCATGTCGGTTTATCGTTTATCATTTATCGTTTACACTTCCATCTCTAAATGGACAGCTACAAACGAAAGGGGGCAGAGACACAACAACAGAAACAAAGGCAAAAAACAAGAGCTGAAAGAGACGCCCCCAAACTGATTCGGTTAGTTAGTTTATGGCCAAAGTCAGCGTGTTGCCACTTTATTGCCTGCTTTACATTTCTGTTAGTTTTCGGTCCGCACCCAGGGGCCAAAACAGACACACACACACACACGCGAGCACAAGCAAACAAGTCGAGTCGTGTTATGCTTTGCGGCCAAATTAAAATTCGACTTAATCGTTTAAACATTTAAAAGGCAAACTAAAAGCCAGCAGGCGTCGCAAAGTTTCCCACTCCCTCCCCTGCTCCTCCTTCTACCTCTTCTCTCCTTTTTTCCCATCCCATCCCCTTCCTTTTCCTCTTCCTTTTTCCTCCTTTTTTTTTTTTGTCTTTTTGCATGCGCAGCTCAACATGCGCCAAAAGTTGTAGCAGCCTGTTACTGTCCCGCTCGCACAGCCAGGCTTTAATGAGCGAGCGCCATACAACAAACATGGCTGCCACTGCTCTCTCTCGCTCTCTTTCCCTCGCCCTCTCTCTGTCACTCTGTGCAACTCCAAGTGAAAGAGAGGCAGAGCGAGCGTGCGATAGAGATGGCCTGCCGAGTGTGGAGATTTTACGGGATAAGTACACAAAGCAGGAATGAGAAAGGAGATGCTCTTTTCGCAGCACAACTCAAATGTTAATTAAAATTTAAATGCTTACAGGGGACCCGTGGCAAATTAAATTTTGATTGATTCATCACAGGACCTCTCCGTCACTTCTGCTGAACTGGCGAAAAAATGGAGCAACAGAGAGAACACTGTTAAAGGACAAATAAAATGAAATTGTCGCAAAAGCGCCGTTTTCAAGTTGCCTTGACAATCATCGCCCCAAGTTTCAATTACCGCCGACGAATCGCTTAACTACCGAAAAGGGCAATAAACCCAAATGGTCCGGAAAATAAATGTGTATATTAAAGCATAAAATATATGTACGAGCATTAGCGGCAGCAGCATCAGCATCGCCACTAGGATAAATTATAAATCGGATTTATGGCCCATAATATTTTCGGGGTCGAAAAAAAGCGTAAAAATTAAGGCAAAAAAGAAAACGAAGTAAATTAAACAGCTTGTCTAGTAATTCAAATTTAATGGCATTTTCTTATTGCCACGTATTTAATACTTTTAATTGCTGGATGTACATAAAATACATACACATGTATATTATTGTGTCTCATGACGTTTTAGGTCACTTAAACAGTAAATATTATTTATGAGCAATATGCTTTTATTTTGTGAATTTTGTATTGGTTAATACTTATTGGTAATTAAAATCAATAAAAATGTAATATTATATGATTTTATTTTAAGGAGCTTATCTTGAACACTTTGCTCCTCCGATTCCATAACCTGGCCTACGCATGGCTAGAACCACTTGGGAATTATAGACAAGTTTCCACTATGAGTAAAACGTCTAGATCGCAGGCATTTCTTTCTACATTTCAGAACCCTATCCTTAATTTTCGTTGCTAGTTTTTACGATGCTAGAATCTTTTAGAATTTATAAAACATACTGCGAATTATAAAGGAATTTATAGAGATATCCTCAGTTTCTATTGTGTTACCGATGCATCGCTTAAATCTATTGGGATTTATAGAGGTCTGACAAGCTGGAACTATAATTTATACCTCTAGTTTGCAAGAATTGCGTCCTAATAATCCCTACTAGTACTTGAACTTTCCTTACTTTTATTTTTCGTCCTTGCATGATCAGGTGCTTAAATTTAATAGCATGGGCGTAGCATTTACCACTGTTCCGTTTCGATTTAGTCATTATCCGAGCACACTTTAGTAATGCTAATTTTGTTGGTGGGGCCGAGATTGCTCCTAATGCCAAGCTGACATGCAATCAAAGTTTGGTTTTCCATTGTTCTCTTTTTTCTTCCACTTTATTTATTTTTTTTGTTTTTGAAAGGTTTCCACCTCTGACAAAAGGGGGCAATGAAAAGAATTCCAACTGGAGACCCCGAAACAAAATGCGAAGAACTCGGAGGCAGTGTGTTGTTGATAGCAATCAACATCAATTAAAGCAGCTGTCTGTCTTTCTGTCCCGTTGTTGCTTCTTGCTGTTTGCTGCTGCTTTAGCCGTGTAATTATATTCGTTGTTGCGCCTTTTGGCTGCATCATCATCATCATCATCATGATCATCGGCAATGCATTATGCACTACTGCCAGAGCAACATGTTGCTGCTGCGCCTCCAAGTAGCAACTGTCCGTCCGACCGTCTGTCAGTTCTGATGGCAACTGTTGATAATTATAATCCGCTTGTGGTTAAAATGGTGTTGCCTACCTTACTGGCGATAAGCGCGCATGAATAATTATGTTGCCGCTGTCGCTGAGCTGAGCTGACGTTGCTGTTGCAGCTAATGCTGATGTTGCTGTTGGTGTTGCCGTTGCTGCTGTTGTTGCTGTTGCTGTAGCAATGTCGCCTGTTTGGTTGGCTGTGCGCGACAACTCATGAATAATTAATGCACTGCGCCGCGGCGACTCCGTTTCTGTCGCTGGCTAAATGTTGCTGCTGCAACTTGTCTGGCGTATCTTTTCAATTACAGCCGGAAATCGTGAATTACGCCGGACAAGTCTTAGTTGGCAATAAAAGAGCGCAGCAGGGTAAAAAAAAGAGCAGCACGGCTGCCGTTCTCACTGTTGATTAACTTTGACAGTTGCTATTGTTGCTGTGCAAATATTTATTAAATACACAGCAGCAACAATCTTCTCAGAGGGTGCCGACAACGACGACGACGACAACAATTAACACTCGAACGGCAGTGGCAACTATTATCAACTCAATTTGAATAAATTCGCTCGTGACAAAACGCAAAGGTAGGGGGAAAACACGCTAAAGTTCCCACCTTAAATTAAATAAGCAATGAGTTTGTCTTGCAAAAAAAAAAAATAAAAAGGTTCGGGGCGGTCGCACAATTGGCACTTGAAAGGCATCAAGATACAATGGCAATAACTGCAGCAGCAGCAGCAGTACCGGCAACAGCAGCAGCGGCAAACAAGCTAAACAAGTATTGCTGCCGTGCCGAGGAACAGCAACAGCAGCAGCAACATCAGCAGATAAAAGGCAGACAAAAGGCACGAGATGTGAGAGACGTCTAGGGTTGCTGCCTGGGAATTGAATTCCATTCAAAAGACGGCAGCAGGCTGTTTGTCATACTTGCAACAGCAGCAGTGGCATCAGCAGCGGCAGCATTGGCCAGAAGCAGAACCCAGTGAAATGGCTTACATGCATTTCTCTGCCCCTCTGCAGGCAGGCGTGTTGAGGTGTGTTGAGATAGCATCTTGCATAAAATTACTGCCAGTGGAAGCCAGCAGCAGTATCAGCATCACCAGCAGCCCGGAGGAGCAGAAGGAGGAGCAGGAGCAACAGCAGCAGCAACAGCAGGAGCCAGAGCCAGAGCCACCAGCGACGTGGCTGCCTGATGCTATGCCACTGATAGCCTCGAAATTGTTGGCAGTTGCAATTTGCTGTTTGGAATTTTAAGCGAGCCAACAATGAAGTTCAAACCGAAGCAAAGTGAGGGAAACAAAAGCGAACAAAAAGATACAAATACAAAAAATAAAATAAAAAGTCAGAACCAAAAGGAAGAAAGCCAGAGGAGCACCAGCCCCAAGTCCGTGCCCGACAGCAACATCATTCTCATGCTCATCAGCAGCAGCCAAAAAGCCAGGGCTCCCAAGTTTAACCCGTCGTCTCTGGTATCGATTTTTGATTGCCTTTAAAAATATTCGATTTTCGGAACAAAGACAGTCTAGGTTGTTGCCAGAGAAATTGGTTTTTACTTATGGTTTTTGGGTGGAAACATGTCATGTTTACATAATGCCAGCAGCTCTTTGGCTTACAACTTTAGCGGAAAGTCATTACAAGTAGTTTTGGCAAAAGTTTCGTACTTTGGGAAAAAACTTAATTTTTCGTATTAAATTGTAAAATTGCTTATTATTCGGCATTTCGATAAACAAAATTCTGGGATTATTTTGCTTTAAATATGAAAAATGACTGATCGATAAAGATAAATATCGATATCGATATGTCAAACTTAACGATATTTTCGATATATATATACTTTTCCTATCGATACACATCTTAAAATAACATATTATTTGGTATTTCTTTAGGTAAATGAAAAGTGGAGATTCTGTATGTGATAAATTCTATAAATTCCCGCTTTAAGCTTTAAGGGTAATGAAACTTGAGTCAGCAAGGATATTTAACGCCAGTTGGCGGATTAAATGTGTAATTTTTTTCTCCCCAAACTGCCACATTTGGCCCAGCTTGGCTGAAAATGGGTTAAGTTGGGGCCCCCTTGGCTCCGAAGTCGGAGCTCCGTTGAATTCGAGACCTGCGATTGCAATAAAAGTCAGCAGGCAGGCACTGATGTGTTGCTGCTGCTGCTGCTCCTGCTCCTTCCGTCGCGCTTTTCCTCCTTCCCCATTTGAATTTTATTTCACTGCTGCCTTTCGTTTTTATTTATTTTTTATTTTTCAGCTCGCTTCCATTCAATTCTTGCTGCTGTTGGCTCGCCATCTGAGCTTTGCATAAGCTCGTAGTTCATTTGAGAAAAAACAAAACAAACCAAAGGCAAGAAAGGCAAAAAAAAATCGAAATAAGATATAGCCAGGCAGCAGCAGCAGCAGCCAGCACGATTTATGTTAATCAGACAAGAAGGTAGCGGGTTTTAGGGGATTTGGGGGAAGTCGGAGTCGGAGTCAGCGCCAGCCAGTTGCATTCAATCATCTTTTATCTGGCAGGCATCGGCGGTGCTTGGTGGGGATTTCTTTTTCTTTTTCGGTATTATGTATCGCTTAGTTGCATTTGGCGCACTTTCGGATTTTCTATCTATCTTTCTTTTTCCCAAAACTCAAACCCAAACCCAAAGTCAAAGTTTGATTCGTGTTTTCGCATTTGGTTTCCCCCAGAGAGACTTCAAATTTGATTCGTTATCGATTTGATTTCAATTTGCCAAATGCTCGAGCTATTTATTTCAATGACTCACTCACTCTCTTGGCCATTCTTTTTCAGGGTGAAAGTCACATTTCAACAAAGCATTCATTGGGTTTGAAACACTCAGTAAGTGGGAAAAAATGGCTTTCATATACATAATTGCATTTAACTAATTTCAAAAGGACTTTCATAGGATTCATAATTAAACCACAACACTGAATTTTGTGGCTCCTTTACACAATTAAACTTATTTATTATGTTCATCTACGCTCTTATTCACATTTACAGAATTAACTTCACTGTCGTCCATTACTTACTCAATAAAGCAAAATAGTTCACGTGTCGAGTACCAACCTGCAATGAGAAAAATAATATTATTTAATTAATTTCAATTGAAATATTTAATAAATACAATTATTATAATAACACAAATATCCAATCCCCCGTTTTCAATATAAATTGTTTGCATTTAATTTGCAATTGAAAACCAACAAAATAATGGACACACACAAATTTGTAAGGGGGGAAAATCAACCAAAGGGACTAGACCAAGTTTCTGATGGAAATGAATTGTGGGAAGCGGAAAATATCTGCCGACTGGCAGAATTCTGCCTTAAATTCATTTAGCAAGTTGAATTTTAAGTGCCCCAGCTCCGGGTCCCGCCTCCACTCACTTTGTTTAGTTTTGGGATGCTTTGGTTTCCCCTTAAATAATTCACAAACATTTTCGGCCAAAATGGTGGCAAAAAAAAACATATTTCTCCTTTTTCGTTCGTGTGCAGTTTATAACAGGGAAATTCGGAAGGCAAGAGCGGCGAGTGGGAATAAACTGAAAACTTTTATGTCAGGGTGACTCAATAAAATATTATTTCTTTATTATGTTGTAATTTTCGAATTGAATACTAAATGTTTTGAGAGGTAAGGTCTTAAGATTACTTACTTAATTTAATTTACTAAGTTGAAGTGTTGTGAATTCGGGTATATTTAGAAAATTCGTTAATAAAATTAAAAAGTACTTGGCTTTGAAAATTGTATGCTATGGGCACACTATTTAAATGTAAGAGTTCAATGTGACCATCCACTTTGTAGAATTTGTCGAGATCAGTCAAGTTGAAAGGAAAGAAGACCTAGCTTATGGATAAACTAATAAAATCTTAAAATGTTCCCGGGTTCCCATAACACTCAGTATTAAACATTTAAGAATAATAGTCTTTATTATTCTACTTTCTGCTGCTATGAAATTCTTATAACCCAGAATAAGACTTTATACTGCCAAAGATCTCTATAACTCTAACATGTTTTTCCTAGACTTAACGTTATCTTATAGAACGCCAATATTTTCAGATATTTCCCTATTCTATTCGCTTGATCACCCTAACCCAGCGGGGGATAACATGCGAATGACTCGCTGACTAGCAGCTGACTGAATGGCTGAAATGCTCAACTGACTGACTGCCAGTCCGACTGTCCGACTAGCTCTGCGCTTCTATTCTGCCTTTTCCTCGACTCTGTGCAACAAAAAATTGAAAAAAAGAAATAATAAAGAAGAGGAAGAAGATATATAGTAGTTGTGCCATTTCTGCGCATTTCATGCACTTTTTGCGCCGGATGTGCAGCACGGAAAAAAACAAAAAAAAAAAAATGCCGAAAAAGAGAGCACGGCAAAAGAAAATTGTAATTTCAACAAAGCAACGAAGAAAATGGCACAAAAAAAAAAACCCGTTGGCCACTCCCGCACGCCCCCATCACTATTTTACAATTTTTTATACACACACACACATATATATGTATATATATGCATTTATTTTGTGTAGTTTTTGTTGAACTAAAAACTTTACGCCCAGCGGAGGCGGCGGCCGGCAGGGTAAATGCGTTTTTGATGCTGTTTTCTCTGCTGGGTGGCATGGCTTGGCTTGGCCTGGCTGGGCGTTGTTCTGGTCGCATTTCTGCATTTAGCATTTTGTTTTTTCGCCACCGGCACTTGCCAACTTAAAGCATTAAGCTGATGCCAATTATGCATTGTTTGCCTGCTCCCGTTCCCGTTCCTGACTCTCTATCGGGGGGGTAGTACGAGTAGCGATTGTTAGCCCTCCGACGGCTGCTGATGGCCTGCCGCCGCTATCGCTGTTGGGCAAAATTGAAACAACTTTTGCAATTACTTTCCGTAAACAAAACAAATGTGCTCCAGTCACGCAATCGCCGCTGTCTGTCCCCAAAACAATAATTACCCGAGCATTGTTCATGCATACATTCATATAATGGTAATGACAATAACGATCTTGAGCGGTTACCTGCCAGAGAGTGAGCGGATGGTAACACAGAGCGAGAGAGGGGGGGAGGACGAAAGGTATGAGGGTTGACAGGTGGAGGCAAAGTTGCTCGTCTTGAACAAGTTGTTAAATTGTTATTTTAGCGCTTTGTTCTCCCCTCCGCACGCCCTGTCCGGGTAGTGATTAACAGAACTCAGGTACGTACAGTGAACGCCCACAAATAAAGAACCCTAATTGAAGTGTTTTCCTCCCTTCAATCATGGCCTGGAGGCATTCCAAAAGTTATGGCTGAAATAATGACATAGAAGAGTCGCAAACCCAATCAGTGAACACAAAATAAATCAAACCTGCAATCTTCAGGTTAAATTATTTTGTTGAGGTTACCACATATTCTTGAGGTTAGCCTTCCTATAAGATTTAAATGGGGTTTACATTGAAATAATTGTGGGTTGGTAATTTGTGAACTATTAGAAAGCGGCCTTTACCTAAGGCAAAAGTATTTTTTGTAATATTTTCCTAACCTGTGGTTAACTTGGTTAGCTTACTTTGAAAAGAGTTATGGTGGAGATGGAGTCATGACTGGATGTATGTATATCTTAAATCACTTAATAAATCAAAAAGTCAAACATGCAATCTTCAGGTTAAATTGTTATCTTAGGGCTACAATATATTCTTTGGTTACCCGCTATATAAGATGTAAATGGGGTTTACATTGAATTAGTTGGGCGTAGTTACACACTAAACTATTAGAAATGGGGTTTTACTGAAGCCAAAAGCAATTTACTACTTAACCTGCGGTTAACCATTTGTTAAATCGATTTGAAAGGTAGAAGAGTTATACTCTTGAATCACTTAATAAGAGGAGGCTTAACTTGGTGCCTATATCTAATATAAATAGAATGTAGCATTATATATATTTTATCTATGTTAGCTTTATTAATTCCTTTTATAACAAGTCTTATTAATGCCTCAAACTTGAAAGGGATATGACATTTATGTTCCCTTGTAATTTAACGTCTGCTATTGTGTGGTTAAACCCTCAGAAAACGCATATATCAGATATATATGTATATGCATTTGTATATGCACACACCCTTATCGTTTGTACTCTCGCTCCCTGCCCCTTTCTCATTTGCATATCATATTTTTCGAGCTTGCCGCATTCAGTGCGAGTGAGTGGTATGCAACAATTTTATTATTACGTTTATTGACTTGCATATGTGCATACATAAGCAGTTTGCCACAGGACAGAGAGACAGGACACTGGCAGGATTGCAATTTCCATTGTCGGTTGCCGCTGTGAATGGCTTGGCTTGGATTGGGTCGTAAATCCTCACGGATACAGAGATACAACAAGCACATGCCCCTGGCAATTCTATTATGTTTCAGGCGCACACACTTTCCTCTCTCACTCACAAGGATCTTCTTTGATTTAATTACGCCCTGCAACCGACATGGAATTGTTTCAACTAGCCAAAATCGGAGTTTACAAACACCTAGCGTCCATGGGATACCATTGTGTATGACCTCTGCTATCTGTTATCTCGATTGGTCTGCATCCGTGTCGGCGGCGGCGGCCCCTAGCTCTCGAAATTTACCCACTCGTTAATTCAATTATTCATGCCATTTAATGTGTCAGGATACAAGGATGCGAGAGTGTGTATGTTTGTGTGAGGATGAAGTCGACTAATTTCAATTTTCCATAAAGCGAACATTGTTCCAAGCAAAACCGCACCCAATCTAATCAATTTTGCATATACTGCACAAATTATATTTGTGTTTTGTGTCCACTCCATTTTGCAATTCAAATATTATTCTCCATCGGAGTGTGTGCGTGTTATCCACCAACCACTCCTTCCTCCTCCTGATTACAACTGCCAGTCACGTACACCGAAGTATGAGAATTCCGAAACCAAATTGAGGATGTCTTTTTATGGAGAAATACTTGGCGATTTTCCTGCTCTACAGGAGTTGCCTGGGTGTTATGCCCTGATTTGGCTGAAATAGTTTTTTTTTTCTTCACTCGTTTTATTTATGTCCATTGATCGGGGATCTGGTTCAATAAATGTATTTCCTTTTCAAAAGACTTTAAGATATTTTTGCTGTCTTACTTGGAATCAATTTTTTCTGCTGCGTAGACACCTTACGAATTGTTCATCGGAATGAACGAAAAAAATCACATAGCTGTCAATGTTCCAATTAACATATTTTTCCACTCATTTATTTAGCCAACTTTTGCATTTCATTCTCGACCGCCCACGCCTTTAACTTAAACAGAAGCAAACAAATATAAAATTTACCTTCGCACACTTTTGAGTTCAATGTCTCTTGGCCAAAAAGTACGATAAATTAAAGCAAAGTCAGCAGAGAATAAAAATAAAATTCAACGATTGTGTCAATTTTTGAATGAAGTCTAAATTTAAGTTAATGTTCGCGCAATTTACAATTTTGTTCGTCTTGTATGTAGATCACGTGGCCCGCCAGGGAGCATTCAATTAATTAGCTGCCCGCAATTGGCCCGATTCTGCGAACGTAGCCAACAAATTGCCGCATAACTCAATTCTCTTTAGCCGCCAGTGTGTGTAAAGTGTAGTATTTCAAAGCCAATAAATAATGTAAATTAATTAGAGTGGAATTTTATTTCGCACAAATATGTACACTAAGAAATAAGAGTGAAACTAGCTATATAAGCCACATTTAAGACCATTTTTATATTATTAGAGAGGAATGAGCTCTTTGCAGTGTGTCGCTGAATCCGTACTTGGGAATTTTAGGTGCACCATAAGCCAATCAAACAAAGGTTCTAATTATAGCATTTAAACTAATAATTTTCGGATAATTTCTACGTTTCTTTAACTTATTTCCTCAATGAGTACTTGATTTTGTGACGAATATCCTAAACATTTTGCTTGCTTACTGCCTTGTGTGTCGCCGAATCCGTACTTGGGAATTTCAGTGGCACAACGAGCCAAACAAACAGCAATACCAGTATAGGGATAATATCTATGTTTTCTCATAATATTCGCACACAATATAAATTAGTTAAAAAAAAAAAAGCATAAGCCTGAAAAGACTGCTTGTTTCAGTGTTCAGTGTACTCACATAGATAAACAATGATTAGTCGGTGGCAGAGGCAGAGACAGGAAGAGAGTGAGAGCACCACAATTTGCGCCCAATGCCTGGTAATTTAATTGAAAATGGCAGACCCCGGGCGGCCCAGACAAAGGCCGATAATACCCGTAGTACTGTATCTGAAATCCGCCGGGCGGATCAAGTTGTTTTTGCCGCTGCCGTAGTCGTTGTTGTTGCTGTTATTGTTGCATGTATGCGAATGGCACTTGGCACGTTCCGTGCCAGGGCAAAAAAAAAAAAAATTCTCATAATAATTAAACGAAAAACGCGTTGATTGCATGCAATTTGCATTTTACGACTGGCGACGACGTGGGCAAACATGGCAATGAATGGGCAGCCACACCGGCCCAAGCCCAAGCTCGCCGCTTTGTGGGATGTGGCTCTGGGATTGTGTGTGTGTGTGTCCAGTCCGCGGCTATATCAGATATGTAAAAGGAATCCACTACCTGGGCCAGCTCAGCGGTGTGTGCGTGATTGCACACACCAAACGTGACTAGCTTACTTTGAGCATTTCGGTTTGACACTTGCAAATTATCTTCGGCGATCGTTCGGCATTTGGTTGCACAATCGTGTAAAAATACGATACAAATCTGTGATAAAACGATGGCAAAACGTGGGATTATAAATGTAAACTACTCAAAATACTTTTCGAAATTGCAGCAAATAATTTACTATTCGGCATAAAGCTTTATACTATAAATATAGTAGTTTTATTCGAAGAGTAAAAATACTAAGCTCTCTCAGAGTGGAGTTAAAACGAAACTAGTTCGTTAGCTATTGCTTGTGCATTGCAGGCAAAGCGTGAAAGAGAGCGAGAGAGATTAGATATTTTAAATAAACATCAAAGAGAACGCACTTACAAATACAACAAATATTATACATACAAATATTACCCCAACATATCTCTTTATTAATCGAAATATATTTTCTATTAGCTTGTATTATTTATTACTAAATTTAAGGCAGATTCCCCTTAGTTATTCGTGAGTCACGTTCCCATCACCAGGTGCTTTTCCACACACCTTACAGGGGTGCTTGTTAGGGCAGGTCCGAAAGCTGGCGTGGAAGCGGCAGTAATTGAAACTCAATAAGCCAGACCTATTATTATCAGGTTGGAGACCCACAACACCTGCAACGACCCCGCCGCTGTTGCCTCTTTATTGGCCAACCCCGACACCCCTTTAGCAATTGATTGACAAATGATTCGGTTCGATTAGTTCGATTAGCCTAATGGCAAGTGCAAAGGCATTAGAAAATGATAAAAGTGGCATATGTGGGAATTAATTAAATATACTGTGGGAATATTCCGCATTTTATGAGGGGTCTAGGTCTATCAAAATATTCTAATTTGAGGAATATATACGGCACAGGCTTCCGCTTCTGGTTTTTTGTTTGTTTTTTCCCTCACATATTTTATTCTGTTCCTGTCATTGCTTTGTTTTTGCAATAAATAAATAATCGAATGAGATTTCTCGCGGCCCCATGTATTTGGAAATTTTCATTTGCTGTGCTGTGAAAAATAAAAAAGAAAACAAACAGCGAAAAATACGCAAAATATTCATTTGCATCTGGGTGAAAAAGCGCTTTTCAATCGTTGGAACCCGCTGGGAAGATCAAAAGCGATTTGCGGTACGAGCAACGTGGGTGGAAAATCAACACTCGGCCAACCAAATTTTGGCCATAATCACGTAATCCGGGGAAATAATAACGAAAAAATTCTCCAAAGATTTACTGACACATAATGCCGGGGGATCAAAAGTTAAACAGCCAGGCGTTTTGAGAATATTATAAATGGGAAAAATACGAAATGCTCTAATATATATAATTCTTCCGTCCTTCGGCGGGGTAAACTTGTCAAAGGGGTGACCACATTTTTTGAGCACATCTCTTTGGGCTCTTTGCCAATTTCCCACCGAGAAATGAAAGATTTATTTGGATGCAGAGCAAGCGCGAAACGCTTTTGGCAAGCCCCCTCGTCATGATGACGATTATGCTGATGCTGATGAGAGTAATTATCGTTTGTGCCTGATAGAGTAAAAATTCATTTTTGCGACATTCTTGTACAATATTGCAAGAGTTCATTCACGACTGGGGAGGCGTAATTTTATTTATTTGCTGTTAATTAATGTCAAGCATTTCAATAAACACAATCCACAAAAGAAAAATAACACAATTGAAATTTATGAATGCCGCCCTGGGCGCCGTTTTCCCCTCTGTTTTCTCTTTTCTATATACTCGTGCGTATTTTTTTTCTGTTAATTTTCGTGTTGCTGTTCGCGAGCTGTTTCATGCTTCACGATGCATGAAATGCAACAGCAACGGCAGCAGCAGCAACAGCAGTGGCTGTAGCAGCAAAAACAACAATAAATTTGTTAAATGAAATTCCTGTTGTTGTAAATCATCAATGCAAATGCTGTTCAAACAATAGGCGCCAAATGCAGGAAAAATTTCCAGTTTTTCTTTTTATATTTCCCTTATTATACCCTTGCAGAGGGTATTATAATTTTGCCATGATATTTGCAACGCAGTGAA
>JAEIIF010019931.1:0-16221 GCA_018874455.1 Drosophila trapezifrons | reverse complement strand
CCTTTGATATATTCAAACAAGTATATGTACAATATGTAGAGTGGAACTGCTTCAAGAGGCGTTCTCTAGCCCGCCTTTCTGGTTAATATGTTTTGGTGTTGATCCTAATCCTACTTATTTACAGTATACACTAAGCTTAATGGTCAAGAGGCCTAAATAATATCCAGGTAGACAGTCCGGTTGAATATCTGCTTCCTGCGGCGCGACTCGAATGCAGATCGGGCCTCCGCCGGAGATTCAAAAGCCACCCGGGTGTCGCCGGTGGGTTTGCCGTCATCATTGAATCGCCGAATAATATCGTCGGGACTGAGCTTGTAGTCGCCGAAGAAGCGCAGTATGTCCTTTAGCTCCGCCTTGAAAGGCACATTGCGCATGGCCACCACGCAGCCGGGCCGATTGAATTTATCCGAGATTTCCGACATGATGACGGGGGGAGCAGCGGGAGCTGCACTGGGCGAGAGGGAGCTGGTGGTGCTCAGTGGTGGGTCGGGTCGAGCAAACGGATTGAAGTGCTGCTTGCCGGGCGTTGTTGTGGAGGCATTGGAGCTACCATTGCTTTCCTGTGACTTCTCCCTTTCCTGGCACCTTGGCTTCTCCAGCTGCTGCTGTGGTGCCTGGTCCTGCACAGGACTGCTGATGTCATTGAACCGACTGGGACCGCGACGGCGTGACTGCTTGTTCCCCTGACCCTCGCTGGAGCCGCCTCCACGTCCTCCGCTCCCACTGCTCCCACTGCCGCCACTGACATTGTTGCTTTCCGCCGGCTGCGGCGGCTGCCTGGGACCGTTTCCGCCTGGCACGTAGTCCATGAAGGGCTTGTTCATCCTGTCTGCAATCTCCTGCGGCGTAATGACAACCACTCGCAGTCCCCTGCCGCGAAAACGGCGATTGTGGAACTCCCGGACGGCCTGCTTGGTGCTCGCGGGATCTGAGAACTCGACAATAAACTCACCGGAGCTCTGGTTGCGATCATTAAAGAGCTGCTCAATGTGCTCGATGCGCAGCTGCTCCAACGAGAAGAGCTCGCCAAGATCATCGATCCGAGTGGCATACTCGCAGTTGTGTACGCGCACGAAGACGTCCTCTTGCCGGGGTCGCTGGGTGTCACCACCGCCTCCGCTTCCCTCCGATCCCATGTTGGGAAAGTTGGGCCCATTGCCGTTTAGATTTCCATTGTTGTTTATGCTCATGGGCATGTGGTTGTTCATATTGAAGGGGAAGTTGCCACCGTTTGGCTGTTGTTGCTGCTGCTGCTGATGTTGTTGGTGCTGCTGATGATGTTGCTGCTGCTGCTGCTGTTGTTGTTGCTGCTGCTGCTGCTGCTGTTGTTGCTGCTGCTGCATTGGTGGCATGTTGAAAGGCATGTTGCCACCGTTGCTAAAGGGTGACATCATGCTGGGATTCATATTCATCTGCTGCTGCTGCTGATGCTGCTGTTGTTGGTGTTGCTGCTGCTGCTGCTGCTCCTCACCCTGGCGTCTTCTTGGATCTCCGCTGAACCTGTTTTGGTTCTGCTGCTCTTGCTGTAGCTGCTGTTGCTGCTGTCTTCTCTGCTGATCCTTCAAGAGCTCCTCCCGCTGGTCGGCCTCCTCCTTGAGCAGCTGCTCGTTGGCCCTGCGTAGCTTCTCCTTGGCATTCTGCATCTCTGGCAGACTGCTGGGCCTCACCCTCAGCTGCCGGAAGCCAATATAGTGGCTGGCCGTGTCCTCTAGCGCAGCTTTGGCATCCGACTCCCTGGCGAACAGCACAAAGGCCACGCATTCACGACGATTGTTGGGACTGGGGGACAGCTGGATGTCCACAACGGTGTAGTTGGAGGAGAACATCTTCATGATCTCCTGCTCGGTGGTGAGCTGCGGCAGATCCTCTATATACAGGACTGTGGTAACAGGAGTAGGTATGTCCATGCCTCCGCCGGCTCTGTCGCTGTTCCTTTCGCCACCGCCATTGTAGTTATGACCCCTTCCGCCACCATCGTGATACTGGCGTTGTTGACCAGCACGCTCCTCTGCCCGCTCGAATTCATCATCGCCCACGGGGGCGATCTGGATCATTCGATCGCGGAACATAGTGTTGTTCCGCTGCACCGCCTTCTGGGCACTGGAGACCCGGGAAAACTCCACGTAGGCGACCCCAGTACGGTTGCCATTCACCGTCATGATCTTGATGCCGTTATGGGGAATGTACAGGCCCTGGAAGTACTTGCGGATGTCGCTGTACGAGATGCTCGGGCACATACCACTCATGCGGATGTAACAGGTGTCGGCCACGGCCACAGGTGTGTTTCCACCACCACCGCCGCCGCCGCCACCACCACCACCTCCGCCGCCGCCGCCGACACTGCCGCCCGGAGAGCTGCCCATGCCTAGAGGCGACACCTTGGCCGGAGTCTGTTGCTGCTGAAGCAGCAGCTGCTGTTGCTGAAAGAGCTGCGGATACATCTGCGCATAGGGATTGACGCTGGCGAAGGCGATGGGCTCGATGGGCTTGGCCGGCTGGTCCATCACCTGGGCCGGGCTGCCGTTGGCCACCTGCTGCAGAGCAGCCATTAGCTGCGGGTTGGCACTGGCACTCGAGGCGAGGTTGTAGTTGTTGGTTATGTTGTTGGTGGTGCTGCTACTGCTGGTGGTGTAGCTCTGCAGCGAGGGCAGGACCGGTGGCACGGCCAGGCTTAGACCCAAGCCCAGACCTTGCGGCAGCTGGACTTGAGGCGGTGCCTGAGCCCAAGGCGAGGGTACAACAGCACCCCCACCGTGAGACATCTTCAAATCCCTTTCCTGGCTATCGGAACGCCCTGAGCGACGCTTGCGGCCTCGATCCCGATCACGGCCGCGCTCCCGCTCCCATTCCCGCTCTCGATCGCTATCATCGGAGGAGGAGGAGCGGCTGAGACTGCGACCGCGACCTGTGACTTCGGAGAGCGTGATGCCCGCCTGCTGCTGGTAGGCCAGAAAAGAGGGCACACCCCCTGCAGCACCTACCGGAACAGCAGGCTTGGCCTGTCCCAGAAAACCACCCAAGCCACCAATGATCGGAGGCAGGGGGGCAGCCGCTGGACCTGGCCTAGTGGGAGCCACTGGTATGGGAACTGGAACGGCAATCGGAGCTGGCGTCGTGGCCACTTTGCGAGCGGTCTCAATGACCTTCTGCATCTCGGCCCGCGAGGAGAGCAGCAGGCGCACCTGGATCTCCATCAGCTTCTCGCGATCCTTCAGCATGGCGCAGCGGGCGTCCTCGTCGGTGCTGTGGATGATGGGGTGTCAGAGATGGGAGAAAGATAACGAAAGCAACAGATCAGGGGAAGTAATAAATAAGGGTATCGATCAATAAAATAAAAAGCAGCAGTGGCTTCGTCTTCGTTCCAAGGGAGAATTCTGGTTCCCCTTATCCTTGTCTTCATTGTATGCAGTCAAAATAATAGCACAAGAAATACCTTAATTTCATCCATAATGCTTCTTCCATGTCTAAAACTAATTTATGGATAGAATCATGTTTTGGATAAAGATCATACTTATACATATATCAATTCATTCCGGTGCTAGCCTATTCTCAAGCGTTAAAAAAATAGATTGCAAATGCAATTTAAAAAGGAAATCTTTTTACATAGTTATTGTAATAAAGATATACGAATTCGTGGAAAGATCGCTTTTATGATATCTATATACCAACTATTACAGTAACTTTACTGTAAAATTGTGGGAACATTATTAAAATTCCCAATAGGTTCTAGTGATGGCATTACAGCTTTACTATATACTACAAATATAATATTTTTTGAGCCATAGTAAAGATACTGTAACAATGACTGTATTATACAGCTTTGTAGAACAGAATATAGATACACATGTATGTATTTGTATATGTACTTCTCGTATCCGATAGGTTTCGGTATTTCTTTTTTATTCGATTTACTCTTGACGTAACCTTACCTTGCTTACTTTAATTATTTTTAAATTTTTAGTTCCATTACGTGTTCTCATTGTAAAATATCACATTTTCGGCCTACCTTTGGCAGGACCTAATCCTTTATGTAATTAATGTAATTAAGGGGTTACGCCACTCACCTTAAAAAATCGTTGTAATTTTTGTTATTTTATCATATTAAATGAATTTCTACATACAAAAAAAAAAGTAATTGTAACAAAACGTGCGATAATGTCGATCTAACTGGCGTAACACCTTTAAAAATTTGAATGAGAAACACTAAATATTTTATTGGTAAGCATAGAATGATATTACCTTTTGTCTTAATACGTAAAAAACCATAAATCCAAACATACTTGCATTCCGCTCATCGAAGATATTATTTTGAGTATTCTTAGTACTATTATTTTGACCGCCGCTGTGAATATACATACATGCTTGAAGCGACTCAGGAGAGGCTCAGGCATTAGCTATAGGTTACTTATAGATCAGATTGTGGCTAACTACCTGAAAGCGATGAAAGCGTCACCCATCTCGCCGCCGATTATGTGGACACCGCCCTCGGGAATCGAGAGGCCCGAGAAGAAGTTTCGAATGTCGCGCGCATTTGCCGTCCACGGCAGATTTTGTAACCGAATAATCACACTCATCTTGATCAATCAATTGATTTGACTTGCAATTTATTTCTTTCTTTGAACAGACAGACAGAGAGTTCGCTGTCTGGCTATCCGAGATCCTTCCGCTTCCACTCCAGATCCGCTTCCGAGAACCGATCGCCGATTCTTTAGCTGAACATTAGATGGCCATCGCCCTGGATTCTGATGATGATGGCTGTCCGTTGCTTATTTTGAATCTGCAAAGACAATCGGAGAGATATGGAGAATGTGCCAACAAAACAAGGTCTTAAGTTATAAGGAATTCGGAAGAGGAACAGGCATAATCATTACATTGGGTCTGTTTTTTTTCAGGGGCTTAAAAGTATCATAATATCGTCGTATAACCTTTAAAAATAGTGATCAATAAAGAAGCAACCTTAAAAGACTAAGTTAGATCTTGTAGTCTCTGATATCTTGGTACTAAGGCATGGCCAGATCGAATTGGCTATTGATTCTGATCTTGAATACAGATATTTTATAGAAAAAGTTTGGTGCAACTATTATAGTATATCACCATAGAAAGTCTATATTGATCGCAGTTTTGTAATATATTTGGTTTCTCAGGCCATGTTTTTACCATTATTATAATTACTTTACCTACAAGTAAAATGCATATTAATGGCATTTTATATTCAAAGTTAAAAAGAACTGAATCGATAAATTCCCCAAGTCTTCTTTAACTTAAGGTTAAGACAGGTAAGGCCTCAAACAGGCTTATCTTGAATCGGCACACGCAATTTTGAACATATTTATTCTGTGTTTCCGATATAAACTATTTTTCAGTGACAA
The DNA here is from genome assembly GCA_018874455.1 of Drosophila trapezifrons. Lineage (NCBI taxonomy): Eukaryota > Metazoa > Arthropoda > Insecta > Diptera > Drosophilidae > Drosophila > Drosophila trapezifrons. The sequence continues at coordinate 10,852 of JAEIIF010019931.1, read as the reverse complement.
CTTCCTACCGGGCAAAGCTCTGCTCTGCTCCTGATGTTATCTCGGGTTGATCGCTCCATTGCACACACATTACAGACTCCACGGACCGCGCGGATTCGGAGTCGTTGCAGTGCAGTTTCTCATGGCAATCTCTGGGTCTGAGCTGGCTATGGCCAAGACGAGCGTCTGATTTAAGTATTGCGTAAGCCGACCAGTTTTCCACAAGTCCAGCAGAGCGCTCCTCAACTCTCAAACAAATAAAGGTCTGAATGAGAGGTCTCACTTACCCTGGCGACCTTCGTTTGGTAGATGGTCTCACAAAGCCCACAAAATTGGGCCGAGTATCCCTACTTAAGAGGGGAGAATCCCTTCCTAAGCCTGGGAGATCCCAGAGAGCCAAGTGATCTACGATCATTAGACCGCATCAATTTCCTCATTAGACGCACTCAATTAGCTGGCGTTGAGGCGACTTTGTTTCTACTGGAGGCGGATGCGGGATCGCGGGCTAGAGGATCGCTAACTGCTTTCCCAAAACAGAGGTGGCCGGCTGGGGGCTGGAGAAAACCCGTTGATCGTTTTGGACGTAATGGGAAAGCGATTATGCAGCTTTAATTCAATCGTCGATGCTAGTTTTGTGCTTTTAGTCAATGCGATTGGTCTGCCACTGTCGGCTTGTTAGTGTTTCGGTGTCAAAGACATCACAGATCCAGGAGCTGGGGAGCTGAGCTACAGGAAACCCAAACCCAAACTCCTTCCGCCTGGCTATATAAAAAGCATTGTTGGCGTATCGGCTTTGGCAGTAAGAAAATCGAATTGACCGCGTTACCGTCTCCGCCGCCGTCGGTTGTCATCGATCCTCATCATCCTCGGCCATTACCGCAATCACGCAATCATCGCCTTGTCATCGTTAAACGATCGGATCAATTAAATTGATCGATCGCATGTGATCAGAGAATACAAGAAATGAGAAACTCCACGACAGTGAGTGATCACCGAATATGCCTGGGATTACTCTCGAAAGTGTGCTTCGTGTTCGATAGATCTCATAGATCTGGGTTGTTGTTTGATTTTTAGGAGGACAGTTTAGGCTGCAGAGAGAGTGGGCGCTGAGACGAAGGCGAAGACGATTGTATAAAACGGAAGCGAATCGTCTTCTGTCTCATCTTCGGGTTTAGCAAGCACTCTTTAAGCAACCTTACAGTTCTATTTCTTATCGGATCACAAGTCACAATAGATCTCTAGATTTTTTTCACCGCGATCATTAGATGCTCTACGTTTAGCGATCCAGTTCTGATATGTATACATATGTATATAGCGATCTATACAGGACTCTAGCTTAGGATTAGAACTTGGCAACTTACTGTTTAATTTCCCATTAGATCTTCACTTTACTGCACTTTTTCCGCCGCGATTATTATATACTTCTGGTATTGCCTTCCTTAATTTCAGTATTTAGAACTCTCCTCATAGGACATGATATCACACAAGCTGAATATATATGTTAGTGGCCACCACCACGATTTAAAACATGATGAGATCCTGGTTCGATAACTATATTGGACGTCGATAATTTCGATAAAAGAACCAAGTCACTCTAGAACCTTACCAATTTCAAGAGTGATTCGATTAATTGAGAGCATTATAGATACGATAATGTTGATTGTGGGAACGACCTATTCGGATCGTGTCATAAATGCCACATCGCTTGAGATTAAGTTATTAACTATGGTAACCATGTCATAAAACTTAGATAAAATAATAAATAAATAAAAAGAAAGCAAATAAAGCAAACAGATTTGATAAGAATAGAATCTAAATATTTTGAAATATTTCCTTTGTAAAAGAAAAAAAAGAACTTTACTAGGGATCTGTAGGAATCACTCCCGGGCCTTACTAACCCAGAAACAAATTCAAAATCAAGTTAGATAGCAACAGAAAGTTATAGGAGTAGCGTGAAAAACTGAAAAGATAATGTCTCGCAGCTTTCCTGCTTTCAGAGAATGGCCGCCTTGGGCCTGCTGCTGCTGGTGGGTGTCCACGGGACCACGATAATCAGCATCAAGTACCCCGAGAAGCCCACCGAGGTAGTCGTGGAGCCGCAGCCAGCCAAGAGAGACCTAAGCCTGAGTTATGCGGCCACCAACATCGACTCCAAGGAGGGAACCCGCGTCAAGACCATCACGGTGATCAAAAGTGTGGGTGGTAGCATAGCTGCACCCGAAGAAGCTGCGTCGGCCTTTGGGGCTACTGCTGGTCACAAGCAGCAGCCGAAGCTGGTCATTGATCCGTCGCTGCACAAGAACCCGGAGTGGGCGAATGCCTTCCGCGATAATTTCGACTCCTATGGAGCTCTGCCAGATGTTCCCGACATAGATGACCTGTTCGAGTTCGTGAATCGGAAGAAGCCCGCGGGGGAGAAGAAGCAGGAGGCGGCTCCCAGCCAGGCGGAGAAGGAGCCAAAAGAGATAGCCAAGCCGGTGGAGGCGGAGGAGACCACCACAAAAAAGGCCGCCGCCAGTGAGCAGAGCGAGGGAGGTGGCAGTGCCAGTGCAACCATCACGGGCAGCATCGATAGTGACGAGGCGGTGGTGGAGAAGATCAAGGGCGATGCTGAGCTGCTGCCTCACATCAAGCAGGCAAACATCCTTCGCCTCCAGGCAGCACAGGCGCGCTCGGGGTTGCGGACCAAGGAATCCCTGATTAGCGTCAACTACTCAACGCCCATGCACCAGGTGACCCAGTACTTTGACAACTACGTCCAGGCGGTGCCCAATGGCTACGACTACCCCAAGCCCTGCGGTGCGGCTCCGGGCAACAGTATTCAGGTGACCACGCCCTCGGGTCGCACCTACGACATCCCGCAGAGCAATAGCAGTGGCACTGGGGGCGGCAATCATCCGTACCTGGCTCCGTCGCTCACGAAAAAGACGCAGATTCCGCCGATTACGGTTCAGCCTCCCGTCCAGCAGCAGCCGCCTCCCAACTACTCCTCTGTGAACTCGATAGTGCCGCCCTTAGTCCAGCAGCAGCCGCCGCAGGGCTTTGCTCCAAATCCGCTCCCGCAGCAGCCCCAAGTAGTGTCGCCTCCGAATGGAGGCATCCTGCCGCCTGTAGGCGCGGGCGGAATCTCCACCAGCCAGCGTCCCTATGTGGCGCCCAGGTTACGCAACAACGGCCTGGGCATCAGCCGGGCTCCCGGAAGCAGCAGCACCCCGGGGCCGATTCCTGTGGCCGTACAACCCGGAGGTTTCGTGGGTGGCAATCCACCCAATTTCCGCACCAGCATCTTCGGCGGCGGCCCCAATCGTCCCAACACGCTGCGGTCGCGTGGCCTAAAGTATTGAGATCTAAAACTAGACGTACTCCAGATGTGGTTGGAATAATAGCGACTAAGGTTAATATTTTAATTAAAATATAATGAAGATTCTATAGTCCGAACTTCCCCAACTCTCTGTAGAGGAATACCTAATATCTTCGATCCCGAAGTTCTCTATTATTCAAGATGGAAGCTGTCAAGCTCGACCGTAGTTGATCATTGTTCGGTTAAACTAAACTAAAATGTATCTCACAAGCATGAACCATTATAGTAATGTAATAAATATTTTATAACTTAAAAAAGTGATTTGATTAAATGGTTTTAGGGGCATGTCCTATATCATTTATTGTTGGGTTTAATGAATTCCCCTAATATGATATATTATTAAAAAAAAAATTACCATGGTTGCTAAAGTAACAGCAACGGATACATTATTTTCTGATGGTTATTCATGGACTGTTTTTTTACATATTTAATTTATTATATTGTTAAGTCTTGTTTTCTTTTAAAATTAGTGCTCTATTTCTTAAATTAGAAAATTTTAATTATTTGCCAGATAAAACATATTATTTCGAGTCAACCGCTATTATTTTGATCGCAGCTGTACACCCAACCGAGCCCTAGATACCGGTCGAAGTTACAGTCGCGTTCGCAATTCTATAAATATTACATTTAAAGCCCTGCAAACTGTACTTATTAAACTCTCTTTGTTATAAAAACACACAGAACTTAACGAACCGGAGCACAAAGCGGAACACGGAATCGCTTGCCACAAGTCAATACACACTTTTATCCACTGATTTCAACTAATTTTCACTATTTGTAACTCCTTTTCTTTGTTTTGTTTTTCACGCCTGCTCCTCTCTTTCGCTGTGTGTGTTGTTGCTGCTGGGCAGTTTTTGTTGTTGTTGGCACCGCCGAAGAAGAAGCAAACGAAGCAGATAGGAGAGGTGAGAGGGGACGTCGCTGCTCGAGGTACGAATACTGATTTTTATTCAATGAACTTTTACTCACCACGAAAACCATACAAAACGCAACTTATTCTGGACAACCAATGCACAAAGACAGGAGGGTTCGTTTTGGGACAAACGCTATATATTTATTTCGACAATTTCTGCAGTTGATCGGGCTGAAAATGATGAATTTTCCTAGACACAAAATCGACGTGCTGTGTTGTAATTGAATTTTTTTTTCTTTTTAACAAAATGGCCACTGCCTAGGGCTGGCAAAACATCAGTGTTGTCACGTTAGCTATTTCCCCACCAGATCTAGCGTTTTTATGAAAAGTGTTTATATAGCTATTTTACAAGCAAAATTGGCGGGTTTCTATCTTAGTAAAAACATCTGGTAGCGTTGTTTGGAGATTCTCCACTAAGAGCGTTTTGTCCTGGAACGCACCAGTTACCCCACCTCTCGGTCGCTTCTATTGTCTAAACAGGACATCTACATTTAACAATTTGGCGATCCTGCCTATTTGAAAATGAAAAAGAGTATCAAATTTGAAAGTAGCTTATAGCCTGAAAGCTAGTTTTTTTTTTTAATTTCATGTAGCTTACTTACGCAACAAATGTATTCGTTCCATCAACGAAATATTTTTAGCCTAGTATTTAGATCGACAAAAAGTGTTTTTAAGCAGTGAGAGAGAGAGAGGTAAATATTGTCTTCTCGTTTTAGCACACTGCGTAGAAACACTTTTTGTCGATCTGAGTACTAGGCTTATAACTATAGGAAAAATATTTTTCGCGGCATAAAAGTATCACGAGTAATATTTATTTAAGGGAGATAATTACGAAATCGACGAATTAATAATTAATTTAATTTAAATAAAAACTTGTAAAACCCTATTTTGTGTGTAGCTTGGTTTCCGTATTTTTGTTTTATTTTTAGTTTATTTTTCCATTTTTTTGGCCAGAATCTAGCTTTTTCAGGCACTCATCCCCTGGCTGTCCATATATGATTTTTGACCCCTTTCCTCCATGTAATCAAGAGTAATCACTTATGAGGTGGAGTTCCCATGTTCCTTGGAAAATAGCTATAATTCGCACTAGCCGCACTTGCCAATCGAAAAACGCTAGATCTAGTGGGAAAATACCTAAAATGCGACACTGGCCAGCGAGCGTTTGGTCCCACCAATTTCTAAAAACAAACATTTGGCGGGTAATGTTAAAACAAAATGTTGTTAAATAGACGCAGTTTCTTAGATTTCGCGTGCCTTTCCAGCACCGTGGAGACCTGCTCCTGTCGTCTGCCGCCTTTATACGTCTTAGGGGCTGTCCATATATACGTAATCAATTTATTGATGATATTTTACCCCGTCAAGTAATCATTATAATTACGTAATCATTAAAAAATATTGTATCCAATATTAAAAAAAAAAGTTCTTGTAATTTCATATAAAATGAATCATTGTCAAAGACCTCCCCCCCCCCCTAGTAATCAAACATAATGATTTCGCTGACAAGGTGATTACGAAATATATGGACCCCCCAAGACGTATAAAACTACGTAAGTGAGCAAAAACGTTAACATTTGGTGATAAATTTAAAAAGTAACAATTTAATTTAATTAATTAATAATATAAGAAAATAAGTTAAAAATTTGTTCCCGTTTAAGTCATATATCTGAGTCTAACTAGGTTGAATTCGCAGTTGCCCCAATAGAATTTGCTCAACGAAAATAATGCTACAACTCGGGGTCTGTCGGCGTCTCAGGAATTTCGCTCTGCTTGGGATCCTGCCTTCTCGCCTTTTGCTTCTTTTCTGGGTCTGGTGAACGTTTGCGCTTGAAGAAACGCGGTTTCCGAGGCAAAATACGAGCGACATCTTCAGGAGCAGGAGCAGAAGGTGCTCCCTTGGCCGTTTTTTCAGGTGGTGCAGGCTTCGAGCGCTTCTTGTCCGGTGATCCACTCTGGCCAGTTGGCGTTGCACCGCCCTTTGAATCCTTAGCAGCCGGCGCAGGTCCTTCCGCAGGATCCGAGCGCTTCTTGTCTGGCGATCCACTCTTGCCAGGTGGCGTTGCAGCGCCCTTTGGAGCCTTAGCAGCCGGCGCAGATCCTTCCGCAGAATCCGAGCGCTTCTTGTCTGGCGATCCGCTCTTGCCAGGTGGCGTTGCAGCGCCCTTCGGATCCTTAGCAGCCGACGCAGATCCTTCCGCAGGATCCGAGCGCTTCTTATCTGGCGATCCACTCTTACCAGGTGGCGTTGCAGCTCCCTTCGGATCCTTAGCAGCCGACGCAGGTTTTTCCGCAGGATCCGAGGGCTTCTTGTCTGGCGATCCACCCTTGCCAGCTGGCGTTGCACCGCCCTTGGGTTTTACCGGCGGCGGTGGGTTTTTCTTCAACGAGCCCTGGGTGTCGGCCTTTGCCTTGGCCTGCTGCTGCTGAATGATGCACTCGAGTCGCTCCTTGTTGTCCTCAGTCAGCTCGCCAAAGATGCTGTCTATGAAGTCCTTGTATTCCTTGTAGTGCTGCACCTTGTTGCCAGTCGCCGGCGAGGAGCTAGGCGCGCGTCCATGGTAGGACACACAGCGTCTGTGAAGAGGGATTCAGACGAAGATTAGATTAGATTGCCTGGGTAGATCACCCAAATCGGAACCTACGTTTCCTCTAGGTTCTTCAGCAGGGCGGTGTCGAATCGCGGCTGCACGTAGAACCACGCCCCGCTGTTCTTGTGCTCCTCCTGCGCCCACAGTAACTCCGCGTTGGGATAGAGCTCCATCTGCTCCGTGACCAGGTCATATGGGAAGGGACAAATCTGGGAGCGAGAGGAAGGTATTAGATGGGGAAGAAGAGAGGGCATTCAACACCTACCTGCTCCATCCGCACAATGGCCACCGTACTCAACTGCTCGTGGTCGTCGCGCTCCTTGAAGAGATCATAGTAGACCTTCCCCGAGCAGAAAATGAGCTTGGTAACGCAATCGGGATGCTTGGAGGCGGGACCGTTCTCGGGAATGAGGCGCTGGAAGGAGCTGCCCTCATTAAAGTCCTTGAAGGGACTACGGGCCAGCGGGTGGCGGAGCACGGACTTGGGTGAGAAGTTGATCAGCGGCTTGCGGAAGCCCATCTTCACTTGACGGCGCAAACAGTGGAACAGGTTGGCGGGCGTCGAGAGGTTCGTCACAATCCAGTTGACGTTCATCAGCTGGCGCGCCACAAAGTCGCAGTCGCTGGTGTCCGGATAAACATCGGGGTCGTCGTCACTCATCTGCAGGAAGCGCTCCATCCGTCCGGAGGAGTGCTCCGGGCCCATGCCCTCCATGCTGTGCGGCAGCAGTAAAACCACGCCAGACTGCCGCACCCACTTACTCTCGCCGCTGGCGATGAACTGGTCGATGATGCACTGCGCCGTGTTACAGAAGTCTCCGAACTGGCCCTCCCACATCACCAGCGAATTAGGGTTGGCCATAGAGTAGCCGTGTTCGAAGCCCAGAACCGCGCACTCCGACAGCGAGCTGTTCGAGACAGAGTAGGGCGCCTGGTCGGGATACAAATGGTCCAGCGGCGTATAGACCACCTTGTCTGCGGTCTGGTGGTGCAGTATGTGGTGCCGGTGCGAGAAGGTTCCGCGCTCCACATCCTGCCCGCTTAGGCGAACGTGAACACCCTCCTTTAGCAGCGATCCAAAGGCAAAGGCCTCGCCCAGCGACCAATCCGCCACTTTGTCGTCCACCATCTGCTTGCGGGTAGAGAGAATGCGCTGGATGCCCCTGCAATGCGAACTATCATCAACAATCTGCTCCCAAAATCCCATCCTCGACTCTACTCACTTATGCGCCTCGAACTTGTGCTCCGGCGGCGGTAAACTCGAGAATACTGTGCCTATCTTCTTGAGGGTGTCTTCGCTGACGCCGGTGGGACACTCCCTGAGCCGATCACGGCCCTCGAAAAAGCCGGACCAGGGCGAGTCGATCCAGGTTGAGTACTGCGAAGAGAAAGAGATTTAGGCAGCCCAGACAGGGGACAGCGATAGAGAGAGAAGACTCACCTTAATAGTCTTAATATTTTTCGACTCGCTCAAGGCGTCCTCGCAGATCTTCTCGTACTTGGAGACCATATCCTTGTACTCGCTGTCCGTGATCACGCCCTCCTTGATGAGCTTCTCCGCGTAGATATCCAGGCAGGGCTTCAGTTTCCGGATGCGTTGGTACATAAGTGGCTGGGTGAACATCGGCTCGTCGGCCTCGTTGTGCCCGTTGCGACGGTAGCCAACGATATCGATGACCACGTCCTTCTTGAACTTGGCCCGGTAGTCGCCGGCAATGCGGGCACACTGGATGCACGCCTCCGGATCATCGGCGTTCACGTGCAAGATCGGGGCGCTCACTACCTTGGCCACGTCCGTGCAGTACCGCGAGGAGCGGGAGAAACGCGGGTCCGTGGTGAAGCCTACCTGGTTGTTCGACACGATGTGAATGGTGCCGTAGGTGGAGTAGTTGGGCAGGTCGGACAAGTGCATCGACTCATAGACCACGCCCTGGCCGCAGAAGGAGGCGTCGCCGTGAATGATGATGGGCAGCACCTTGTCGCCATTGGTGTCGCCTCGATGCTCCATCTCCGCACGCGCCTTGCCCAGCAGGATCGGGTTCACGTGCTCCAAATGCGAGGGGTTAGCCACGACGGTGATGCGCACCATTCTGTTGGTCTGTCGGTTGAGCCGCTCCTGGAACACACCCAGATGGTACTTCACGTCGCCGGATCCAGAGTCGGTCGCCTGCAAGCCATGAAATTGCGCCAATATATCGGCCATGGGCTTCCGGCAGATGTTGGCTAGAACATTAAGGCGACCTCGATGGGCCATTCCTGCGTAATAGGACAATATCGGTAAGACGAACGGCTCACCAAGTGTCAAGGAGCGGTATTCACCTATAAAAATGGACTCTACACCGATTTTCGTGGCCCTATCCACCACCTCCTTGATGACGGGTATCATAATGTCACATCCCTCTAGGCCGAAGCGCTTCTCCGAGGTGAACTTCTTGGCCAGGAAGTTCTCGAAGCCCGTCGCTCGCATCAGTCGCTCCAGGATGAGCTTCTTCTCATCCTTGCTGCAGTCCAAGGCTTTGGGCTTCTCGAGGCGCTCGCGGATCCATGTGGTCTTGGTCAGCGACGTTATTTGCATGTACTCTATACCGATGTGTCCGCAGTAGATGCGCTCCAAACGGTCCAGGATCTCCCTGTAGACAATATATTGACTTCTCATTTCAAAGTCTCTTCCCTTGGAACTCACCTGAGTGGCAGGAACTGCTCATCCCCACCGATCATCGTAGACGAAGGCAGTTTAAAGGTCGCATTGAGGTCGCCTTTAATTGAGGAGTTGCATTGACGTTACGAGTGGAGATGCAGTTAGCTTACCGAAAACGTAGGAGGAGTGCTGCCGGAGCACTTCCTTTGCGGCTTGCCGCTGAGCGCCGTCTACAGAGGATGTCTTGTCGGGTCCCACGATCCCCAAGGGATCGAGATCGGCCGCCAGGTGACCGCGCGACTGATAGGCTCGAATGATCGCCTGCACCGCGTGATGGTCGTCGATGTTCTTCCAATCGCCGGGAGGCGCCGCAGGAGGAGCCGGTGACCCGCCGGAAGGCGCCGCAGGTGGAGCAGGTGAACCGCCGGGAGGCGCCGCAGGTGGAGCTGGTGACCCGCCGCCGGAGGCTGTTCTCTCGCCTGAACGAGCTTTTACCACAGTCTTGGACACCGTTGGGCGTCGCCTGTACTTCCTGGTGTGCAATGCCTGCACCGAGGGCCTTTTAAAAAGTGGCCGCTCCTTACCGCTGAAGAGCTCATCCCAGGACTAAAGAGGATCGGAGAAATTGCGACAAACGGAGGATGTATTACATAAGAACTCACCTCTTCTACGGCCTTGGGGTTGCGCTGCCACTTGCTATACAATTCCTCAATGTAGGCGGCACTGCACCCGCTGGCGAAGGAGTCCAGGTCGTGGGATTTGCTAAGCGGGCGACTCGTCTGGAGGAAGCGGCGGCCCAACGCCCTCCTGACCAACACGAGGCCCCTCAGCCGATTGTGATTCATGTTCGGCAAAAAATTTTTCTTAAACGGGAAAAATTTGGAATTTTAGTTTCTAAAACTTGAGACGAGAATGCCGAGTGAAAGACACATCTCGAGCAGTTAAGGTTAGTAAATGCCAGGCATGCTGAGTCTGAACCGGCTGGTTTCAATTCGAGGTCACTAGGAGAATGCCAAGGGTTTTTCTACGTCGTCTGTCTACTCCCACAGTTTGTCTCCCCTTCCAGTTTTTCGAATACAAGGTGAAAGCGCAGCTTCTCCAGAAGGCGCCAAAAATTACGGGGCTTTTCAAAGGTGTGACCAAGGCCATGCATCCTATTATCAGAAAATACTAAATAAATTTCAGTATATTTATGTAGGTCTGCAGCGATTAGCCAGCGAATTCCTCAATTACCAGGATGTAGAACTGGTTGCCCTTTCAACTGCCAATGTAGACTCTCGGTTACCCTCCCGTTGCCTGCGCAATCCATATTTGAGAAATCAAGTAAATATGTTTAAGAAATTAATAATAAGGATTAAAATGTTAAAAACAAACCT
>JAEIIF010019898.1:0-13062 GCA_018874455.1 Drosophila trapezifrons | reverse complement strand
GCATTATTTCCCTATTTTCCAGATGGCATCGTTAACCTTGCACTGGATAGTTATAGCTCTGCTGGCGGTGACGTCGCTGACGACGGCAGCGACTCCAGCACCAACAACAGCAACAACAACAGCTACAACAACAGCGACTGCAGCAGCGACTGCGATACGGCAGCGTGGCGGCAGAGGACAGGGACACTTACAGTTACAGGGACAGGGACAAGGACAGGGACAGGGACAGGGACAGGGACAGGGTCAGAGACTGGGGGTAGAGGGGGCCGTGGCCATGGCCGTGGTGGGTGGCGGCCGAGGAGGAGGAGGAGGCGTGGCATCCACGACAAGCACTGAAGCGCCGACGCTGCGGGCGCCACGTCAACGTCGGCCGCCGACGACGCAATCGATCGACATAACGGTAAGCACGGGCCGCAGTCGCGGTCGCAGCAGCGGTCGCAGCAGCAGCAGCAGCACAACGCCGCTTCCCGTGACTACCGTTAGGCAGTGGCAGCGGCGACGCAGCAGCACAAGCTCACCAGCAGCAGCAGCAGCAGCAGCGGCTGCAGCAACAACAACAACAGCAAAGCCAGCTGAAGCTGGGCGATCCTCCAGGGATCGGGGGAGTGTCCGTGGGCCGCGACAACCCCGCGATACGCCGCTACAGGGTAGCAGCCGCGACGCCAGCGCCAGCAGCAGCAGCATCCGGCGCAGCTGGCAGGCACCACCCCCGCCGTACAGTTACAGTTCCAGTTCCAGTTCCAGTTCCAGTTCCAATTCCAGCGTTCCAGCGGATATCGCCAGTGCCAATGCCAATGCCAGTTTCAGTTCCAGTTCCAGCTCCACTCGTGGCGCACTGAAAACGTGAGTTAACATGAACATAACATTCTGTTATCCTTTTTGAACAAATGTTGACTTAACATTCGAAACGATCGTTCTCTCTCTTGCTCTCCCTTCCACACTTTGCCTGCCATATACATGTAAAGCAGCAACAAAAGCGTATGAGTTTCACTTCACAGTGAATAAAATATCTAGAAAGTTTTTTTTTACAATAAGAATCTTATAGCTAGATCGCACCTAATTATTTGAAATTCGAGAAAATCCAACCTTTATATCTTTGCAAGTGTATATCCTATTTCTCCTCTCGCTCTCTCTTCCACACTTTGCCTGCAATATACATGTAAAGCGGCAACAAAAGCTTAAAGGTTCCACTCAGAAGTAAATGAAAGAACTAAAGGGTTTATTTTTTTTTTAAATAGGAATCTTATAGTTAGATCTAACTTAATTATTTGCATATCTCCCTCTCGCTCTCCCTTCCACACTTTGCCTGCAATATACAAGCAAAGCAGCAACAAAAGTTTATAAGTTTTACTCAGAAGTAAACGAAAGAACTATATATCTTATATCCTTGACAGGCCGCGCATGATCCAGAGACTGGTGGCTGGCCACATACACAATGCCCAGGGACACTCCACCTACGAGGTGTCAGCGGTGAGCGCCAACAGCTCCACCTCCAGCTATGTGCCCACCTCGACGAGCAGGATCCCAGTCACAGACACAACCACAACGAGGACGACTACGACGACGACGACGACGACGGCCAAGGCGGCCTCTTCCCTGAGGGGCAAGGCGAGCAGCAGCTACAGACTGGCCAAGCCATCGGCCAGGCCGCGACTGACCACTCCAGCATCCGTCACGAGATTCAGTAATCCTCCGAGCACCTCCAGATCCACAACTCCGCTGCCAACGCCTCCGTTAAGCTTCCGGGAGCAGGACAACGACGACGAGGCCCTGCTGAACGAACCCGACGACTTTGACAACTGGGACAACGGCATCCTTCGGCTAAGCGCAGGCTCTGGCAAGGAAGCGGAGGCTCCCACCAAGAAGACGCCCAAGGACGAGGCCAAGAAGACGCTGGCCGACCAGGTGAGGGACGGGAAGTACGGTCTGATCGAGAAGGAGCTGTTCCGGCGCGTGCCCAAGCGACCCGGCGTCCTGAGCTACGCCCGGAACTCCGAGGTGCCGCTGGACAACGAACGCAACTATGGCGGCCTCAACGAGGAGGACATCTGGCTGGCCGAGGACCATCTGCTGGTGATCAAGGGCGGTTCCCTGAACGAGGAGGTGGAGGACAACCAGCAGGGTCCCTGGCCCGCCATCGATGACTACGATGCGCCCGGGCGGCAGATCAAGCTGCCGGACAATCCAGCGGTGCCGCCTCCATTTCCCGTGCAGCTCGACCCACACGGGCCGCTGCAGCTTATCCGAGATAATCAAATCGAGATCCTCCGTCCGCCGCCTGGCAATGCAACGCTATCCCCTGCGGCCGGCCACCACCAGAGCTACGCGGGCTCCGCCGCCGAAAATCTCGCATCGCATCCTGCTGCCCGGGCGGGAGCGCAATCTCCGGCTGCAGCACCTCAGTCAGCTCGTCCGGAAGCCCCGGCCTACGTCTATCCGGCACCCTACGCCCCCTGGCTGCTCTACCCCAACGATACGGGCCCGTCCCGGGGTCTGCTGAGGACACCACCGCTCCTGGGTCCCTGGCTGATCAACGGCCTGAATGGCAACGGGTCCCTGGCTGGGGATTCACCGGGAGTGCCGGGCAATGTCAGTGATTTCGACGAGGACGATCCCTCGCTGTACTATCCGCCGGCATACAGTTTCGTCTACAAGAGCAACTACTCGAACCCGGTGCCGCCAGGACCTCTGGTGCCGGGAATAGTGTTGCCACCGCCGCCGGATCACTTCAGCCGCTTGGAGACCACACGGCGACCCTCGACCACCTTGACCAGTAGCACCACCAGCACCAGCACCACCACCACGACTACGACGTCCAGACCGCCGGTGGCCTTGCCCACCATCAGGACCTCCTACAAGCCCAAGTACAACGCCATCACCTACCTGCCGCCAGTGCCCAGACAGAGCTCGCCCAGCTATGTGGAGCGGGTGCCGGTGCCGGTGGCCGTGCCCATTCCCATCTATCCGGTCAACTACACCCCGCGGCCGCAGCTCGTCTTCGTGCCCAGCTCCACGGAGAGCACGCTCCAGGACGTGCCACTGGACCCGCCGCTCTCCAAGTCGAATCCGATCTATTACGAGTACTTCGAGGCCAAGCGGCAGCCGGGCTCCATCAAGTCCAATGTCATCGACGACTTCCTGGCCACCAAGCCGCCCAAGCGCCACCATCACCACCGCCTTCAGCAGCAGCAGCACTACAAGGCCTCGCCGAGTCCCTCCAATGACCTGGCCGACGTGGTCAACATCACGCCCAAGCCGAGGACCGCCCAGTTGCAGCTGCACGCGGAGTACGAGGCCTCCCTGGGACAGCTGCTGCGAAGCAATCTCGTCTCACCGCCGGCTGGTGTGGGTTCGGGGCGATTCCAGGTGGGTTGGGGTTTGAGGAACAGCAGGGTGTCCTTATTGCTGAAGTATATGTATTTATTTTCAGCCACCCGACTTTGACAAGCAGCCCTTCCTGCCCATGGTGAACTATAGTGCGGACGAGCAGGACCAGAACGCCTTCAAGGCCATCGTCTACCAGCCACCCGTCCAGAGGCAGCGCCACCTAAGGGTGGGCAAGCAGCAGCTGCAGCTGGATCCTAGTCTGGAGGCCTCGCCACCGGATTCCTATCTGCCCGGGCGCCACTTCAGAGTGGGTAAGCAGCAGCAACAGCAGCAGCAGCAGCTGCAACAGCAGCAGCAACAGAACCAGCAACTGCAACAGCAACAGAAACAGCAGCAACAGCAGCAACATCAACAGCAACACCAGCAACAGCAACAGATCTTCGAGCCGCAGATCTACAGCACTCCTGGGCCGCAGTTTGCAGAGGATCCCCAGCTCCGGCCACCGGCTCCTGTCCATGGGAATCCCCTGCAGTTTTGGCAGCGACCACCGCCGCAGTTCAAGCGTGTGCGGCCCAGCAGCAAGCAGGGACATCCACACGGACATCCGCTGTCCCACCAGTATCCCCAGTACTATGCCCATGGCTACCAGAGTGGTCCGGCCGCGGAGTCCCTCTACCGCCTGGTGCCCGTGGCCCAGCACAAGCACTGGCGGAACAGCAAGCCGCATCAGGTGCAGTCGCAGCCCATCCAGGTGCAGCCCCAGGCCCAGGGATATCCACCCGACCGAAGTGTGAACTTTGGCCACAGCCTGGCCAGCGACATCCTGGTCAACTACAACACCAATAACCAATTTAATCCGCAGGCGGAGCTGGTGCCGCAGGCTCAGTTGGCGGCACCTCCTCCGCCACCGCCGTTGTCCTACCAGGCCCAGAGTGGCCAGCCCCTGTGGTCGGAGAGGGAGCGAGATCGGGATCGGGACAGGGAGCGGTCTGTGAGGCATTCGAGGGAGCAGCATCAGTAGGAAATGCCGATCATAGAGTGGGTCGAAGTGTAGGGAAAAGCAAACCCAGAGGATTATTAACTATATGGCGGGAGTAAGTGATCAGATCCTGCTTGAAAGGGGAACCAATACAGATATATTCCCTAGATATATTCCCCTAATTAAATTAGGTTTGGACCAAGGCAGCCTTTGTATAATTTTGATTTGAAAACTATTTTAGAAAAAGGTCTGGAAATATATCAGAAATATTGCTGAAAGTGTCCCTAGGTGAGGAAATATATCTAAAATATTGCTGAAAGTGTCCCTAGGTGAGAAAATATATCTGAAATATTGCTGAAAGTGTCCCTAGGTGAGCAAATAAATCTGAAATATTGCTGAAAGTGTCCCTAGGTGAGGAAATATATCTGAAATATTGCTGAAAGTGTCCCTAGGTTAAATTCGCCCTACGACTTGTCATTTTGTTGGTGTCGACCCCATAGAATCTTTTAATAATTACCATAATCATAATCACAACCGTCATGATGATACTGATGGTTTCTATGTCATTGATAAACGTAGTGTCAAAATGTGATTTATAGGGAGGCCAATCCGCTATCGATACAAAATGGAAAGCCGTCTGGAACATTGGCAAAGGTCTCGTCGTAAATGTCCTTAGTTTGCATAAATTATATACCATTAAACCACATCGGGGGTGCTCCGGAATATGCATATTATGGTCTTAAAAGTTTATTCTTCTTAATTCATTGATGATCCCATATGTATATTCTTATTCTTTGTTTTATTTGGAGAATTCAATAAGTTAGCTATTTGAGTTCTTTCTTTAGAAGCAAAATCAATATAAAATCCTATATTTCCGGGATTATATCTGTACTTATCTGATTAAGACTCTTATTTCACATCCGAGTTTATTTTCTGTTTTTTATCTACCAATTACAAATAGTTACATTACGTATAGCTGGTCATATAAGATAAACCCCGAATTGGTCCTGTTGCCTAACCTCTCGCCTGCTATCGATAGCGGACATCGATAACACGATATCGATAATGAAAATTGATAACGGGATATCGCCTATTGCTGACTTCGTAGCAACACACACATATATATTTATACCATATATAAATACGTACATATATATCCCTATGCAGAAAATATATATATATTCTCAAACCTATGTAAATAAAGATCAAGTGTACGCCAGATAATTCCGATGTACATGGGTATTCGAGCACTACACACAACACTTAGTCTTAGGGGCAGTAAAATATATATAATTATATATATATGTATATAACGTATATATATGTTATCGATATCTGTAGGATATAGTTTGAGTATCCTTCGCTTAGCCGTAGCTGTCTGTTTTATCCTGCACATATGTATTATTTTTTTTCTATTTATTGTAATTCGTTTTTGAATGTTTTCCAAAATCATTGCAAAACTTTGTATAAAAGCCATAACAACTAAGGTCACTATAAGTTAAAATACCGACATACAACTAATAAAAAAAAAACTATGCATGTACATTATACATATTAATAATATGCTACATTTAATTGGATTAAGTGTATGTTTTTTTTTTTTTTGTAATTGTAAACGAAATAAATGTTTTTAGAAGCAAATTCATAGTATTGAAATAAGGCAATAAATGAAAATGTAAAAAATAACTATATGGGACTAATAACAATATATTCGATTTATACATTTTAATAAAAACACAAGTTGTTCCACAAATCGTAGTTTAAATGGGATTTATTTATCGTTTATTCTAATCTATCGAAACATTCGAAACTGAAACCGATAACCGCACAAGGGGTGGCAACTCTAACAGCTGGCGGATGTAAACAATGGCAAGGGCGCTGGCGCAGGACGTAAAGAGCGGGAGAGAGTGCGCGAAAGAGAGCGCCTTCGGGGTGGGAATTACGAAAAATCGATGTAGGACTATCAGCAGGAAGCTCGAAGGAGCCGATTGACTTTGGGCCGTAAAATGATTACGGGCTAAAAGGTAAAAAACACGTCGCGCGCGAGCGAGAGAGGGCGAGTGCGCGAGCGAGAGAGCCAGGAGCAACAGCAACAGCAAAAGAGGAGCGGAGGAGGAACAGCACGAAACGTTGGAAAAACTGCGCTTGAAAAATCGCACAAATATATAGGAAACAATCCGGAATCGCAAAAACCCACATAAAGCTAATAATAAAGGACGTCGGCCCGGGGCATAAATATATTCCGAAAAATCCAACAAACCGAGTGCCTGTGCGTGTGTGTGTGGGGCTGCCATAACTCCTGAAAATTTCTGCATATATATATCTAGCGAAAAAAAGCGAAAAAAAGCAGGAAAAGGAGACTCGAAAGTCCTGGAAAAGCAAGAAAAAGCATAAGAAACAGCGAGAAGAAGTCGTAGAGCGAGGAAAATCCAGGAAAATGGCCATGAAAAAGGGAAAATGACGCCCAGAAACTGAATTACTTTGCCACTTTTTCCGTTTCCTTTTCGGAACTTCCAACGAATTGATTTGCGCACACACACACACACACACACACACGCACGCACACACGCACACACACACACACACGAAAATAGAGCTCGCCGAGCTGAGAAAACACCACCAAGCCGCCCCTTCAGTTTCTTCTCTGCCGGAAAAGCTCCTCTCCTTTCCCATTTTTTTGTGTTTTTTTTTTTTTTTCCTTTGGAGCAGCCGGCACTGCGTTTAAAAATAGCTAAGGCTCTAGGGGAAAAAAGGCAATATCGACGGCTGATTCTTCGAAGATGGTAACGATGAACTCGGAGGCGGACAAAACACAAGCCACCAATGCCAGCAGTGCCCCCGCCAAGCAGCCCGCAGCCACGCCGGCCGAGGCAGCTACGCCAGCGGAGGCCGAGGCAGTGGCAGTGGCAGTGGCAGCAGCGACGCCAGCAGGCACACCCACAGCGGACTGCAGCAGCAGCAGCTGCAGCGGTACCAGCAGCAGAGATCCGCTGGCAGCGACCACGATCCTGACCAATGGCACTGGCAATGTGGCGGAGCACGAGGTGGGAGCGGGAGGAGCAACGGTCAATGAGGCAATAGGAGTGCCAAAAATTGCATCTGCAACAGGAACTGCAAATGCAACAATAGCTACTGCAGCGGCAATATCAACAGCAGCAACATATACAGCAGCAACTGCAGCGGCAACATCAACAGCATCTACAGCAGCAACTGCAGCAGCAACATCTACACCAGCAACTGCAACAGTAGCAACTGCAACAGCAACAACCACAGCAGCAACAGCTGCAACTGCAACACCTACAGCAGCAACAGCAACTGCAACATCTACACCAGCAACAGCTGTAACAGTTGTGGCCACCATAGCCTCTGCTGCAGCTCCTCCTGCAGCTCCTCCTGCTGTCAAAAGCGTAAATGCAGACGCCACCACCTCCACCACACCCTCCTCATCGACAGCGGCCGCGTCAGCGTCAGGAGCGGCGACGGGCAGCGGAAAGCAGAGCAGCGGCCTGCTGACGGTCAATGCCAATCATCATCACCATCATCACCACCAGCAGTCGTCCTCGCAGTCGCAGTCGTCGTCCTCACGGGAGCAACAGCAGCCGCCGCCGCCTTCGTCGTCGTCGCTGGCAGTGCCCTCCGCGTCGCAGCAGCGAGGCAGCAGGAACGAAGATGCACCCAACATCCTGGTCTATAAAAAGGTAATTAATTAAGTTTTATAATGAAAAAAGAGGCTAATTTAATATTTAACCATTTTATTTATTAAAAATATACCCACTTTCTCGATTTATTTACAGATGGAGGCCATCATTGAGAAAATGCAGGCGGAGACGACGGGCGTGGCCGTGCGCACAGTGAAGGCTTTCATGAGCAAGGTGCCCTCGGTGTTCACCGGCGCGGATCTGGTGGCATGGATCCTCAAGAACTTTGATGTGGAAGATGTGACGGAGGCCCTGCACTTTGCCCACCTGCTCAGCTCCCACGGCTACATCTTTCCCATCGACGATCATGCGCTGACCGTCAAGAACGACGGCACCTTCTACAGGTGTTTATCCTTAACAGTAAACCTTAGTGACCTTTCAGATAATGCTCTCCATTGATACTCATTAATACTACCTTGAAATCTTCTCAGTTCATCCACCCAAGTTCATTTCTTCTACTAAAGTCCTTTCCTTTTTCGCCTTTACAGATTCCAGACGCCCTACTTTTGGCCCTCGAATTGCTGGGAGCCCGAGAACACGGACTATGCCGTTTACCTTTGCAAACGCACAATGCAGAATAAGACGCGACTGGAGTTGGCCGATTACGAAGCTGAGAATCTGGCCAAGTTGCAGAAGATGTTCTCCCGCAAATGGGAGTTTATATTTATGCAGGTGGGTGGCAAAAAACCTAGGGTATAAATTTATCTAGATAATATCAGGACTGCAATAAGTTCGATAAATATCTCAAATCTTACTCAACGTTCGATAAATATCTCAAATCTCACTCAAAGTTCGATAAATATCTCAATACTCACTCAAAGTTCGATAAATATCGATTGCACAAGGTCTCCACTGTTAACAGAATCAAAAACACCGCTTAGTTCGGCTTTTTCCTATTGCGATCTCCCTTTAAATGATCTTTTGCACACGTGGCCTATAGTGTTCTCGCTCTCTCTTCCACGCTTTGCCTGCAATGTACAAGCAAAAGCGAACTAGAGAGTTCCTTGTTATGTATACAAGTCAGCGGAATCCGAACCGAGACCGCTCTTTTAACTATCCTTAACTGAGGTTCTGGGAGCAGACCCATTCTAAATTGTTTTCTATTTTTCATAATCTTAGTTTTTCGATATTTTCAAATGAAAATCGTTTTTAAAAATCTCATTAAATGATATTTACACTCAATTTTCTAGGCTGAGTCGCAGAGCAAGGTGGCCAAGAAGCGGGACAAGTTAGAGCGAAAGGTTCTGGACTCACAGGAGCGGGCCTTTTGGGACGTACACCGACCCATGCCCGGCTGCGTCAATACCACCGAGATTGACATCAAAAAGGCCTACAGAAGGGGCGGCTCAAGCCATGGAACCGGATCTGCTGGCGCCTCTTTGGCCAAGAATCCCGTCGAGCAACTAACAAGGATCATCGCCCTGCGCAAACAAAAGCTCGAGCGGCGCACAATCAAAGTGTCCAAGGCGGCCGAGGCGTGAGTATTATATTATTAGTTCTATAAATTTCCAATTGATATAACATTTATTTATATATTATACATTACTTAATTATTTTTCCCCAGTCTGGTTGCCTACTACGATCAGTATAATGAGTTCGATTACTTTATAACCTCGCCGGAGCTGCCCAATCCTTGGCAAACGGACAGCACCGAAATGTGGGATACGGAGAAGAATAGGTGAGTTTTTTGTTTTTTAAATCACTTAGAAAGATGCCTAAAACTATGCTACAGAATGTTTTATTATAAAAATGACAAATTTGTACTTAGTTTGGTGCCTCAAACATTTTATTGCATACTTTTGGACACCCTTTTAAATGTTTTACTTAATTTTGCCTTTTTTAAGCATAGTTTCTTATTTAGCTTTTATCACATTATCTTTTGCTATTTTAACCGTATAAAATAGTTCTGTTTATTTATTTATATATTTATTTATTTATTATTTATTTAATAATAAACATTTTGCTTTATTTTGCCCAACAGCAAAGAAGTTCCTGTACGACGCGTGAAGCGCTGGGCATTCAGTTTGCGGGAATTGCTCAACGATGCCATTGGACGCGAGCAGTTCACCAAGTTCTTGGAGAAGGAATACAGCGGCGAGAACCTCAAGTGAGTGAAGGAGATATTAATATA
Organism: Drosophila trapezifrons; assembly: GCA_018874455.1. Classification (NCBI taxonomy): domain Eukaryota; kingdom Metazoa; phylum Arthropoda; class Insecta; order Diptera; family Drosophilidae; genus Drosophila; species Drosophila trapezifrons. The sequence goes on along the minus strand of JAEIIF010019898.1, from coordinate 2,927 downwards.
CTCTAAAATAAAACCTTTTTTACCAGAGAAGATCTCTACAAATGCTCATTGAGAGAGAGCAAGAGAGATCATTGAAAATCTGTTCTTTTACCCTTTCAAAATAATTACCTCTACCTCTTCTTTCAGGTTCTGGGAGTCGGTGCAGGAGATGAAGGCCCTGCCACAGTCGGAGATCAAGGAAGCCATCCAGAAGATCTGGCAGGAGTTCCTCGCCCCCGACGCTCCCTGTCCGGTGAACGTGGACTCCAAGTCGGTGGAGTTGGCCCGCGAGGCGGTCAGCTCCCCGAACGGTCCCAATCGCTGGTGCTTCGACGTGGCGGCCTCCCATGTCTATCACCTGATGAAGAGCGACTCGTACTCGCGGTACCTGCGGTCCGATATGTACAAGGATTACCTGAACTGCTCCCGAAAGAAGATCAAGTCGATACCGAACCTGTTCGGGGTGAAACGTTGAGACACGCTCCGGGGATTCCCCGTCATCGCAGTGGGCTGAGGCAGGGGCCCTTTGGAACTATAATCGGAAATTGGAAATCGGAAGTCAGTATCGGAATCGGAATCGGCCTAGGACTAGGACTTTGGGATGGGGACTACTTAACACTGTGTTTTGGAACTACGCACTCAGTGCTGGGTACTGGGTACTGGGTACTCGGTGCTTGGTACTTAAACAATACGCATAATTTGTATGTACTTAAACGTTGTTACTTATTTGAATTATCTGCCACTGTGTCGCGTGTTCTCTCGATTTTAAAGTGTCTTTAGCGATTTTTGTAATTGATTGATTGTTTGTTGATTGATTTTGTTACCTCAACGTGCCCAGCGGGCTTCATTCGCGAGGCCCGTCTCTACCCCCCAAACTTTCATATCCCTTTCCATTCCAAAACCCCATCCCAGATCCCTTTAACCTTGTCCCCCACCCCCCCGAAACTCACTCTCTAGCTGTCTCCCTCTTAATCAGACGAAAAGCAAACGCCACTTAAGATGAAAATAAGAAACTGCCAAAGGGTCGAATAAGAAGACGAAAATCAAATGTGGGAGGTCATTCCAAAATCCCTAGAGATCGTAAAATAATATAAATAGTTTATGGTAATTGCAGATAAATTGTTCCTTCTATATATTATTGTTTTCCGTTATTAATGTCTTTGAAAGTAAGCAGCAGCAATAATAAAATCCCTTAAGAATAGCAATAGCAATTATGTTTTTAGATTTGCATTTTATTGCATACTTTGGAGCTGCACAATTAATTGTTTTGCAATCTCTAAGGACCTCGGGCTGACCTATCCTGGATATAAATTAATCAAAAACGAAAGCACAAGCAGAGTTTAAGACGAAAGACGAAACACCAACAACCGCCGAGACCTTATTCTCGTATTCATACTTATTATACAAGCAAATACGAATTATTGTAATCAAAAAGCAAAAAAAACAATTGTAACCGAAAACACCAACTCAAAAGATACGAAGAAAACGATGCAAAAAGCCAAAAATCTAAGCTAAACTAAAATTAAAAGAAGAGAATACTAACCGAAAACCTAAGAAATACATAGAATCAGAGAATAGAAACGATGAAAATCCAAACCCTAAGTGTATAAGTAGCCTTAACAAAAATAGAGTCCCCCAAAACGGAAATCGTAATTACATTTTAAAAGCAAATTGAGAATTGAAAAATGAAAAAAGTAAATGTTATCGATATTGAAATCGCAAAAATCAGTTACATGTCGGACACCTTTTGTCAGCAACCAACGCGTGCCATAGCGGGCAGCTTTTCAGACAGCCTCTGACAAGATCCAGAGAAATACTTTTAACCAAGTTCCTTTACTCGTTCTACTCGTTCCTTCTCTTTCGCACACACACACACACACACAGACACACACACACACACACACACACACACACACACACACACTGGAACGACACACACTCACATATCGTTAAGGCGCTGGAAATTATATTATAATTTCGTGTGTGCGCGAGAGAGATGCAGATTTAGGGGCTTTTGTTTCTAGTAAATGTTTAGAATAAATTATGTTTATAATAGACACTAAAGGGGTAGTGGGAGAGGACAGAGAGCCAAGTTCCGAGGGGTGGGGGGGAGGTACTGCGAGAGTTAGGATAGATAGGGTCAAAGGTGTGATAGCTTATAGGAGGTTAGGACAAACAAAGAAAAAAAAAAAAACGAGAGCTTTACAAACAAATAACTGGGTTAGACGGTGCGAGGCCACAACTAGGGTAACTCCCGGACTTGGTTCTCTCCCAGGAAAACCAGGAAGACAACACAAAAAAAAATATATACATAAAATAATACTCCGATCGGACTACCACTAATATAGCTGCTGCTGCGGTCAAAGTAATCGTTGTATTTCCTATACGCAATTAAGCAATCATCATTCAAACTAAAACTAAAACTAAAACTAAAACACGAATTGAACGAGTTTTCATTTGCTGCAAAAACGGAACTATAAGCCAACAGTTTAGGGTTATATATACATATATAAACATATATATATATATTAAAAGCAATCATCTGTAGGTTCGTAATCTTAAAACGTATTATAGAGGGAGAATAAAGTATATACAAGGTAAATGATGGATGTAACTAGTCAAGATGCTCTCGGCATTTTTATATATCTTAAATCGAACAGCCTTTACTGTTTATTTTCGGAATACTTACTGTACATAGCCGACTCTTCAAGAGAATACTTATTATACAATTTTCGAAAATCAAAAACTAAGAGAATACTAACCAATACCACTATTATTTTGACCGCAGCTGTCTGGTAAGATAAACAACAGTTGCATATTATATATTAGAGTTAGAGTAAAAGGGGAAAGGTAGTGGTGTCATGATACTGTATTAAAAACTTGTTATTTATTTTACGTAAGTGCGAGCAAGACGACTATACGCACTTTCAATGAGAGATTAATACATT